>CANUEX010075580.1:0-15794 GCA_948099535.1 Jatropha multifida | reverse complement strand
ATTGTGTGAATGTGTGGGTTTGGTATTATATGTTATTATTCACTGAGTTTTATACTCACCCCTTTCCCCCCTTATCCCTTATGTTGTTTCAGGAATTGGTGAATCAGTTGTATATATTTGGGGCTTTAGTTTTCTTTCTTTTGAAGTTATTTAAAGAAATATGTAAAGGTATAAGATAGAATTATGTAGAATTCTTTGTAGTAATACAGTAGTAGAAAATCCGCAGTTATGTTAAGATTTATGATTGTAAAAATAATGTTAAGTGTATGTAAGACTTTATGGGAATGATTGAGTTGAATGAAGTAAGGCCTTGTGATAGTTTGAGTCATTAAAAATATAATGGGACAACTTGTAGAATATTTTCATATAATTGTGGTGTTAAAATCAGAGATTAGGCTTACTACGGGCCTCGGGGGCCTTAAGCTTACCCAGGTCCTAGTGCCGGTCCGGCCCATGGAAACGGGTCGTGACACATAATGTCTAAAAGGGCTTGAATTTATAATATTAAAAGGACTTCAATTTATAATATTAAAAGGACTTGAAAATAAAGAACATTAATTTAAAAGGGGATAATTTAAAGGTTTGAACAAGATTAGAGTTCATGCGTTGATGTTCATCATGAATGATGAACAAATACACTAATCACTACTCAAAATCTTATTTATTAGTGTTTATTAGATCCATTTGTGGGAAAAAATGCATCCCATACCAATTATGGTTGGAACTTTGCCACGAATATCTAAATCTAGGCAAATTTATTATTAGCATTGTAGACCTTTGAATTGAAGTGCCTGGCGCCATAAGAGAAGTAGTGTGTGCCACACATAATGGCGTCAGGTGCTTCCCTGATCAAGAAGGTCACAGAACTAAAACAGATCAAACAAGGGAAAATAGTGATGAAGAGGCATGAGCCACTTGCTTGTGGCGCACGCCACACGCAGTGGCTTGCGCCACTACAATTGTCGGCGTGCCACAGTGGCAAAGAAGGCCCCTTTTTCATTGATCATGGGTTTTCTTCATAAATTTGCTCAAAAATAGTGTGTCAACATGATGGAGGTACATAGTAAAAGCCCTCAGAAACTACCTTTTTGAGATTGGCAAAGATTTATGCAAAAATGGATGATGAAACTCAAAAGTTGAGTTTTTAATCCGAGAATCTAAGTATCATTTATAGGATTTCCAATGAAATCTTAAAGCTTTGATGGTTGGAAATGAATGAATCACAACTAAAACCAAAAGGAAACACTTGTTTTCTTTGATTTTTGAATTAAGTTTTAAAAGACCAGTAGTTTCCTTAAGGTTTCAAAAATCCTCCTCTAGCACACTCCCCAATGCCATATTTAGAGACAAATGGGGGTGTGTGCCCCTATTTTAGGGCTAACATGGCAGGGTGGCATTAGTGGGCCGAAGATATTGCCGGGCCCATTTTTTCCAAATAGAGCCGAGTGGCACACAAAACGAGGCAATTCACAAGATATGCTCTAAGAGGGCATGATGAGCTTCTGGGGCCTATTTCATCATGAAATGCCAAGTGACGTGGAAAGTAAAAGTGGTTAAACATATGTATTATCTCAGCCATAGACCATTGGTTTGAAAATAGGATGATCGAAAATCCCAATCTAAACTTATGTGAAAAACGGTGTATCATCACTAAGACTTTAGTGGGCAAAATTTGAGCATCTACAGCTTGCCCCAACTTTAATGATATTTTACATTTTAAGAAAGATATCGTCAAAATGTAAAGTAGACGCTTAAGTAGGAAAATACTTACCTGGTAATTGCTGAGTCATCGAGTCTTGTTGAGACAAGGTGAGTGTCCTTTCGATGGAATTTGCATTATTGGAATGGCTTAGATGGATGAAGTGTGCCATGTTGGCAGTTTTGTGGATGTAGGTTGCCATTTGGCATTTTTAGGTAGGTGAATTGCACCATGGTGATTGTTGGTGACTTCTACAGTCTGCTCCAGTTGGCAGTTTGTTGTAATGCTCCACCATAACAGGTTATCACTGAGGATAAGAAGGGTAGAGGAAATGCGCCAAGGTAATTGTTGGCGGCTTTTGTGATAATCTGCCCTCTTTGAGGGCTTTGTTGAAATGCTCCACTGTGGGAGGTTGTCCTTTGGATGTGTAGGTTGGAGGAAATGCGCAATGGTGATTATTGGTGGCTTCTGCAAATGAGTTCCTTCTTTGAAGGGCTTAGGTGTGTTACTTAGGATGGCTTGGTCCTGAAATGCTCCACTATGGGAGATTGTCACTGAGGACATGGAAGTGCGAATGTGTTATCCCATGGTGGTTCTAGGCGACTTTTTCGACTGCGTGCCGTCTTTGAAGGGCTTGGGTGTGCCACTTGGGATGGCTTGGTTCTAAAATTCTCCACTATGGGAAGTTGTCACTGGGGACATGGCAGTGCAGATGTGTAACGGACTATTTTTCAATATCGTTAATAGTGATTTATCGGTCTGTGAATAGTACCATCGGTCTAGGACTCGATATTTTTTCGATCTGAAAAAATTACTACATGTGTCTAATATGTTATTTAATATTTTTGGAGCATGTTTGCATGATTTAGGTGGGTAGAAAATATTTCATAAATATTTTTAGAAAATTGTGGCAATTAATGAATATTATTTTTAGTGTAGTATATTAAGGAATAATTGAGGAATTATTTTTGTGGAGTTAATTTAATTAATTGGTGGAGTAAAATAATATTTGGAAGAGAGTTATTTGAGGAATATTTAAAGCCATTGGATGAGATTACTTAAGACTTGATCTTAGCCATTCATTGGGCATAAAATGAGGAAGCAAAGTTTGACTTTACTACTTAAAGATTACCATCACACATCAACACATTTTCTCTCTTCTCCATCTCCATCTCCATCTCCACGCCAACTTCTTCTTCTCTTCTTCCTCCATTTTATTTCATTTTTCTACCACAAATTACCACTAAACTATCTAATTAAACCAAAGAATAGTGAATTATCCTTAAGAACTAAGTAGTTGAAGTTGAAATTGGGGATTAAAAGCTAAGAGAATTGAAGTTGCCATTGAAGTGGGTGAGTTGTGACTTTTGAGTGTTATGATTTAATAAGTAGAATTTAAGTTTTAGGCATGGGATTAATGCATTAATCATGCTCCATTCTTTTCGTTTGTTAATTTTGATTTTAATGTGCACTTTTCCCTACTTTGAAGAAGTGGGAGAACCCTCCATCAAAGGGAAAGGAAAAGCTCAAGAGTGAAGCTTTATAAGCTTCCTAAAGCTTGATTGTGAGGTTAGTGCAATAATACTTTCAATTCCCTTCCAATTTCTTTAAGTTGTAAGTTTTAGGTTTTGAATAATTTTTGAGAAAATTGTGTGAATTGAGTTGGGGAAATGTGTTGTGATTGCTTTAATATGTTTCTCCATGCTTAATAAGCATAATGGATTGCTTGGAAGTGAAGGAGAGCAACCCCTCCTTATTCCCCTTCTTTGGCCGAACCTTCTTTAGAGGGAGGGCTTGGATTTTTGTTTCTTGTTTTGATCTCCTTTGATTGTAATTGAGCTTGAGAATGGTTTTCTTTATGATTTATGAAATAAATTTGGAAAGGAACTATTTCCTCTTTATTTTGAAAGGATGGCCAAACCCTCCTTAGGTGAAGGGCCATTGTGTTTCTTTGATTTTCAAGCTTGATTTTAACTTAAATGATTTTAATAATAAGTAAATTGGTGATGGTTTAAAGTTTTAATTTGAATTTCAATGTTTAAGTATTTTTCATGACTTAAAGAAGGTTTTGAAATGGTAAATTGGGTTTTATGGTTAAGCATTTAAAGAAATGGATTTAATGATTTTGAGTAATGCATTGAGTTAGTGATTAAAGCATTTAATGGAGAAATCTTTTTCTCTTTGGTTATCATAAAGAGGCCGAACCTTCTTTAGTAGGTAAGGCATGATTTGGGTCTTTTAAATGTTGAACTTTAAGTATTTTTAAGCTATGATTATTTGTGATTAAGAAGGTATGGTTTTGGCTTTAAATATAAGGGGATTTGAAATGCATTTACAAGTTGTAAGTTAAGTGATTTGGAGATAATAAGTGTTAATTATAAAATGTTTTGGATAAGGAATAGTGAATGAGAAGTGAGACTATTTGTGGAAGAATACATTTATTTTGGGCTCTACTATACATGATTAAAATATGGTACGATGAGATTTATTGTGATATGTGAGCATGCTCGGGTTATTAACCCATTTTGTTTGGTGGAGCTATGATCATATGCTAGGGTTATCAGCTCTTATAAATAAGTGGATGCACTTATTATGTTGTGTTGGGTGGTGCTTTCATAGGCCACGGTGGCACTTTCATAGGCCACGATTATGTGGTGGTGGGTGGTGCTATCATAGGCCACGGTGGCGCTTCCATAGGCCATGATTATGTGATGGGGGTGGTGCTTTCATAGGCCACAGTGGTGCTTTTACAGGCCACGATCGAATCTGCTTACATTCATCCTGTATTGGTACGAGCCTTAATTAAGAATGAGATTTTTATTTCATTATAAAGAAATGGAGATATATTGGTATTTGTGATATTTTCTCATTTTTATTGAGTTTGGTGTATATTTTTTTAAGAGGTGAATTTCTTTAGCACTTTCGAAGTATTGGATTTTATTAGCACATTTTCAATGCCTAATATATATTCTGATTTAAGTATTTTCAAAGATATTTGAGATTTATTACTTGGTATTTCTTGGTTATTTTAGTTTATAATCTTTTAGTACCACTGAGTCTTCCACTCAGCGCGTTGATTTTGATCACGCGCAGGTTGTGTGCTATGGGGGCTGCTCAAAGACCGAAGGGGCAACATCAGAGTAAAAGTATAGCTTTTGGGTAGGACATGTATATTAATGTGAATTATGGCATGTATAGACTTATTGTAAACAATATTGGGGTTGTAAATATTAAGATTATAAGTAATGAGGTTGGTAGATATTTTAAAGTATTATTATTTGATTATATGTATGGTGTATGAATGATGATATATATATTTCTTGAATGGATAATAATATAATAGGATGACTTGACCTCATATTTTTAGAAGTGTTGTGCGACTTGTTATATTGACTTAGAGTTGAGGTTTGGAGAAATCATATTGGAAGTGTGTATATTTTCTTTGTGTGGCAAGTTAATTTTTAGGGGAAACTCTTGTGAAATTTTCATAGGAATTTCCTTAAACTTTATTTTTAAATTTTTAATTACTTGCCTCCTTATGAAAATCTAACCACTTCTAATATGTGATCTAGAGTTAGTAAGTAATATAAGATGATGCTTCGACATCGAATGTGGCATCCGCCGTCTGGTTCTCTAGGATTGGGCACCGGGTGTTACAAGATGAATTGCGCCATGGTAGTTGTTGGCGACTTCTGCGGCTGAGTGTCTTTTTTGAAGGGCTTAAGTGTGCTATATAGGACGGCTTTGGGTGTGCCATATAGGACGGCTTTGGGTGAGCCACCTAGAACGGCCTGGGCATGCCACTTAGGATAGGTTGGGTGCGCCACTTGGGATGGATTTGGGTGCGCCACTTGGGACGGCTTGGGTGCGCCACTTTGGGAGGTTGTCCTTTGGACGGTGCATTCTTTAAAGGGCTTGGTTGCCTTAGAGGACTTTGATTCTGAAATGCTCCACTTTGGGAGGTTATCCTTTGGATGATGCTTTCTCTAAAGGGCTTTGGGTGCCTCGAGATATATTGGTTTTGAAATACTCCATTTTAGGAGGTTGTCCTTTAGATGATGCCTTCTTTGGAGGGCTTTATGTGTCTCAAAGGAGTTTGGTTATGAAATGCTCCACTTTGGGAGGTACCTACGAAAGTAAATTTTGCTAATAGGAAAAATAGGCCTTTGGCCTATGGTTAGGGTTAGAAATTCCGTGATTAGGCTCAAAATAGCGTGCACATTTGAAGTGTGATTTTGCATGAAAAAGCATAAATTTACGTGAACTTGCATGAATTTGAGTGAATTTGTGTGTGTTTGCATGAATTTATGTGAATTTATATTTTTGTGTGTTTTTTTGTGAATTTATTAAAAATCATGCTGTCACGCAAAACGTGGAAACTTACCTATGGGTAGAGGTGTGTTGCCTCTGCTTAGGTCGCGAGCCATTGACCAGTTGCTGGCTAAGTGTGAGAGCTGGTCGTAGAAAGTGGGCCTTTGGGCTTGAAGGAAAAAGTCGAGCCCAAAGGCCCATCTAGATTTATAAAAGGTAAAAGTGACAGTCATTTGTCACTTTTAACCTAACTTACTAAACTTCTCTTTTGAAAACTCTATTCTCTTCTTTTTCCTTTTTCTCTCAACCAAGACTTATGGTTGTCGAGAACGTTGTTGATTAGCCTCTTGGTGACGCGGTGATTGATCCTGTGTCTCAATCCGTGAGCCATGACATCAAATTATGGGAGTTTATTCCTATTGTAGGGTCTTTGATCAGGCAACGGTATGATTTACTAAGCTACTTCTACTAGGGTACTTTTGAGGTACTTCAAAAATTTTTTTCTTGCTTTTTTTGCATTATAAATACTAGAAACATGCGAACATTAAGTTAGAAATCAATAAATAGGTAGAAATTCACCGCTTGGGTGTTTTTAGGCTGTGGTGGGCCGTTGTGGCATGTGCCATAGTGGCTGGAGCATGTGCCACTTATCTTTGTGTTTGGCTCCACTGTTATGTTGTTGCATGCTCCACAGCAATAGTGGCACACGTCACTTGAGTAGTGCCTTATGCTACTACTCAGTGGCTTGCGCCATAGTGGCTGTGGAACACCTCTTTTTGTTGTTTTTTGTTGTTTTCCTACATCAAAACAAACAAATATGTGCCTTTGCACTTTTATTATTATACTTACAGTGATTTATTTTGCAGAAGAGCAAGAAGCATGGAAAATTTGGCAACAACGCCTATGCAGTTGTAAGTGGTTCAACCAGTTGCCTGTGTGAGTCCAAGACCGCATCCGAGAGGTGGGCTTTGGACGTTTCTTCAACACTCTTCCCTAGGTGTAGGGTAGATCTTACCTTATAGTATTTTGGCACTCATGGAGCGGTGGATGGAAACTACTCACACTTTCCATCTATCGTTTGGTGAGATGATGATTATGCTAGTCGACTTTGCTACTATCATTGGGCTTCCTTTCGAAAGGTGGTCAATTGTTTTTGACGAATGGATGGGGACTTTAGATCCATCGGGCCTGTGGGCTAGTCTCTAAGATGCTATCGGGTAGAGCCCACCATCTCGAATAAAAGAGTTCGTTATGAGAATATCATCTCTCATTACCAGGATATGCCCTAGGATTACATGGCGGAGCTGGATGTGGATGTGGCAACATGAGCCTACCTCTTCTATTTGCTATCGATTACTTTATTCACTAACCATGGTAGCGACATAGATTTGGCATTGCTACCACCTCTACAAGATTTAGATGCGATGAGGCAGTTTAAGTGGGGAGTTGCTGCCCAGTCGTATCTTTACTATGGAATGAACCTGTGCATCCAAGGGGCGCACCTGATGGTTGGCTACAAACATATTATCGAGGTATAAAATCATATTCTCTTTGATGCTTCTCACTCATTCTGTTTTCATTTTGCTCTTTTATTTACTTACTGACTTCTGCTTTATTCTTGATATAAATATGGGCTTGTGAGCATCGGGTCCCCCTTATGCTGAGCTTATATGGGTTTGATGCTGACATTAATGCGAGGACTCTCCTTTGAGGTTGAGCATGAAGATTTGGTTGAAGGTATGCTCATACTACCTCAGAGGTATTAGTGTTCCGACAACTGCTGAATAGCTTGTCCTGGGACCAGGTCAGTCATTACCTCCCATTACTTTTTATTTTATTCTTTCTTTCTTGCTTTTCTTTTTCTTTTCTTTTTCTTTCCTTTTTTTCTCTCTTTTCATTGTTTTTCTTTTAATTTCTTTTTATTCTCTCTTTTTTCTTTTTTGTAACTTTGCAGATAGTAAGGTGCCTATGGGGGGAGGTGTCTAAATATTCTGACTTTGTCCAGGTAGCTATTAGGTACCAGCATAGACGACTTCCCTTCTCGATCTATTTTAAGACATGTACTACCTCAGAGAGAGGGTATATGAGTGGGAACTTAGCCTAGACTAGAGAAGAGTGCCTGATGATGTGTTGTACTACATGCTATCCACTCGGTCTATCAGGCTGGAGTAGGGTCTGCTTCCACTGACCATCTAGCTGCTTTTATACCTAGTGCATACATCATCTTTGTGCGAACTTAACTCTTGGTCCATATCTTCCCTTCGTCTGAGGTTGACCCTTTTCCAAAGTGGAGGAGCTTGATAGGGACTAGGCGATGCCCCAACATAAGTGAGTTTTATTCCCTTTTATTTTGTTCTTAGCCTTGCCCCAGCATGGTGACCATGATTTCAGCACCAAGCTTAAGGAAATTTCACTACGGTTCCATTGGCGCGAGAATTAGCTTGGTCAAACGTTGTTTGGGCCATGAATGGACTCTAAACCAAAGGGGAGGGGCATCTTGGTAATTTGTTAGGATCAGCGTCGTCCAGCCCCGCGACGGTGCTGATCAGGTAGCCACTAGGACCCTCTGTCGGTGCTAAAAAGCAAATCTCCACCGCCGTTTTTAGGGTGGTTGGCGCCGACCAGGCTGGCTCAGCCTCTCCCTTTACCTATAATAGGCACACTCTTCCCCCCCCTCCCCCCCCCTTCTTCGTACACCTCTTGTAGCTTGATTGATTGCTTCTCAAGCATCAACGACTCTTATACTCCCTATTACGATTCTATGACCACAAAGTTTGACTTTGCTCATCTTCCATAGTTGAGTTTAAGGCTCGGCTTGGCTCTCAAAAGTCCATCCTTTTGACTTTCGCTCACACTTTCCCCTTCCTTAGGCCAGAGCTACTAGTTAGGTGATTCATTATTAATCGAATCTAGTAATTGATCAATAATTCGTCATTTAACAATATTATATAAGACTATAATATGGGTCCTCTGGCCTACCTTAGCTTATTTTTGGAGGAAGGCTCGACCTCTTTAGTCAACAACATATCGTGGAGCTCCAATCAAGCCGCGTCACAAACATGAGGGTATAACCTCTCAAACTCAGACTTTATCAACTATTAAGCCTGGTCTGTCCAGAAAATTATCAACTATTAAGCCTGGTCCACCTGACACTATGCATGCTTTAAGTCCGGTCCGTCCTACAAACGAAGCCCGAAATCAGCTGGCAAACCAGCAAGCCCACTCTAAGAGTAGCACCTTTAAACCCTACCATCTTGATTGATGATA
This sequence comes from Jatropha multifida, assembly GCA_948099535.1. Taxonomy (NCBI): domain Eukaryota; kingdom Viridiplantae; phylum Streptophyta; class Magnoliopsida; order Malpighiales; family Euphorbiaceae; genus Jatropha; species Jatropha multifida. Next base: position 6,517 of record CANUEX010075580.1, on the reverse strand, counting down.
GAACTTCATACGCCTTGATCCTCGTATAAATGAGGTACGAAGGCATACCTACGGATTTCAGCTTAGGTAGCGAGCCCCCGATGAACTGACCGGTCGTCATTTAGGGGAATGTGTTGCAGGACCTAGAACCCCTCGATAATAAGGCTAAAGTCAAGCTCCCCTTTGAAATACACACCTTTACAATTGTTTACTTTTAATGCATATATTTCAGATATTGATATGCATTCTAAGTATGCCCATGCATCGACAAACTAACATTCATGCAAAACGATGATTTCAATTTTCAATTAAACTGAAACTATCGATCCATGCAATAAAACTGAAAATCTAGTCCCTGAACCCGATGATTTGAGGCTAGTGCATTTTATCCGTTGTGGCATATAAAAGGAATCAAACACAGGGTTTTTACCTTATATTTTCCCTAAAAACAAAAACAAAGTAAGGTGGCAACTCTAAACACACCACACAGTCAAAGCACTCCAAAGAGGCAACCAGACATGACTTAAGCGGTAAATAGAGCCATAAAATTGTTAAAATTAGTAATTAGATAAATTAATTAGACAATTAGGCCACATACAGGGCTAAGCTAAAACAAACTGGGAAGGGACCACAGTGGCGTTCTGACTAGTCTCGGCATTTTTGAATTTCTTCCTTGATGAACCGACCAATGGGAACATCCAATCAGACTCTGCCACCACGGGTCTTTCCCACAACATTCGAGAGGGGGCTCACACAATGTCTTTTCTTCTATTTACTAACTTTGCATTACTCTTGCAGCGGCAACAACGTGGCAAGCGCGTGAAGAGGGGCTTTTACTAACTGTCATTGTTGGTAAGCCGGAGCACGGTCTAAGTGCCTCTTTCTCTTTTATTTTGGAGTGCATAGGGCAAACACAAGGGCATGTTGGAGTCCCATCTTGTGAGCCCATACCAAATGTCTTTGCCGGGCTGCACTTATGTAAGTATTCTTTTCTCTTTTTCCAACAACTATTTTAGAATTATTTCACCTCCTTATTGGCTGCCTTGTCTTATACTGCAAGTGTCCATTGTTGATTACAATGAGGTGTGTTAGCTTTATGAAGTAGTCATGCCTCAAGTTAGCAATGACGAGGCTCTCCGACGAGCACGTATCTATAAGTATAAAAAGAATAACACAAACGGAAATATACAATGCATATGTTTTATATGCATTAAATGCAGCTACTAATGTCTATGAATGTATGTAGAAAGCTAGCAGGGCACCTTTAACTAGCCAAGGTCAAGGGATTCAGCATAGCAAGCTTGCTAGTCGTGAAGCTGGATGCAGGCCAGTTATTGTTGAAGAAATCAAGGAGTTTGGCAATGACAACTTGAAGAGACGACTTCATACAGTTTTCGTTGTTCTGTTTTCTTTCTTCTTTCTTCCTTTTCTGTATTCAAGACCCAGTTTGGTGGAATAGTCTTTGTAAAGAAATGGATATTTTTATTTATATAAAGGCGAATGCAATTTTCTTTACATGTTTCTGAGTGGTGATAGTGTATTTTTTCTTTATAACTGATATTTGAACTATTTGTTAAGTCTGAATGCTGAAATATAACAAAACATTGAATTTTACAATTGTCTGTGACTTAATGGTGTACGCCATTATGCTATGCTTGGACTACACGTAGTAGCATGCGCTACCTACTAGTTCTGTAGTGGTAGCCAACTATCAGGTTTTTCCTTTTATTTCTTGCTATAAAAGCCCATAACACCCCCATACACCCTTCAAAAGCTCATTTCTCTCTTTCCAAACAAAGCTTTCACTCAAAAAATTTGACAAATTCTTCATTTCTTTCCCATTCTTCACAGGTCAGTTCTTAATCCATGCATTTGGAGCATTATTCCATAGTTTAAGCTGTGATGACTAGGATTTGCTTTCATTTTTTGAACTTAGTGGGCTAAGCTACTATCAGAACATTCGCGTTCAACCCAAATTGCTGAATGGTTAATTAACCATTTTTATCCTTTAGACAACCTATTTTGTCATAATGACTCGAGATATATCCATTGCTTTAGGAGCTTAGCGTCATTTCCAGGAGAATACTCTTGATCGAATAAGTTCCCATGTTGCATGTTTTCAGTTTCTCGGCTTTATAAGATTCTATCTTATGATTTCGACACTGATGTCGTGCCCCTGCGACCATTTATAGACCGTGCCTTGAGTATGGACCACACTAGCCCATACTAGCCTTCACTCATTTACTTCTTAGTGGTATTGAAGGCTAGGACAGCGTTCGATTGGTGCTTATGGTTGAGCAGTCCACAGGTGACGTACACCCTTTTCACTTATTCTTGTTGAGACTTTTACTTGGCTGGGAGAACATGCTCGAGACTCTAGCGCGGTACCTAGTGTGTTAGGAAGCCCTCTTCTATTGCAGGCAAATGCATTTTTATTTTAATTTATTTTCTTATTCTTATTCTTTATTATTTTATTTTATTTATATATTCTATAAATTTTGCTCAAGCCACTTTTCGCAGCTTTTTAACCTAACAAGCTTTTTCTTTTCTTCTTTCTCTCTCTTTCTTTATTTTTGAACGCATTTGTAATTGTGGGCTTATGAGAAGCTGCAAGTGATGGATCCACCATTGAACCATTTGATGTTCAATTATAGACCACGAGTTATGTCTAATGCGACCATCATTTAACTTGCAACAATGTTGGAGACTGAACTGTAATCTTTCGCAATCTCACCTCCGAGGGAATCAAATGGACTTACCCCTTGTGATATATAGAGCGAGTCATAATTTCTTCTTATATGCTATGTAAACCCCTGTGTGGATTTACCATGGCAGTAGCTTATTATCCCAGTCGTGTAGCTAGGCAATATGCTCATCATCATTAGGTTGTCCTTGATTACACTCAGTTTAAGGGTGGCCTTATTACTTAGTAGTTTCTTTCTCGCCTTATTTCCACCTAACATAGTCGCACGATTGTACCCATTACTGATGTGGCCAATACCTCTTCTTTAAACTTGCACCACTTATGGCTCAGGCTTATTCTGACATTGGTGCCGATTTAGATTCAACTAATATATTGACTCTCAGATTTCTATTAGGACTTGGTATGTATATGCTCCTATCTTGATTTCCAATGATATGTACTAGACAATTATTAATAGTGCCATTAACTTATCATAAATGTAAATTCACATCATTTGCATATCAACACAAACTTATCATAACAAGCTTTAAAGTTAATAAGAACACAAAAGGTGAGTTAATTAATTGGAATTTGCCCTAAACATTTCAAGTTACATATAAAACTTCTTCAGCCTATCCAAATTGACTGGTTCTATGAATTCATTGCCTTTCATGTTTGATAGCTTCACTGCACCTTTTGAAAACATTTTCTTGATCAGAAATGGACCTTTCCAGTTTGGCTTGAACTTTCCCCTTGGCTACAGAATGTTTGGTCACCTCTATTTTTGGACAAATCCCTTACTTTAAGTAGCTTCGGATGAACTATCTTATTAAAGTGCTTAGCTATTCTCTTTTTTATACAACTAATCCATGAATGGGGCGTTAAGCTTCTTTCCATCTAGGAGTGTTAATTCTTGATAATGATTCCTTGCGCATAATGATGGAATCTAAGATTCCATCATTATACACAAGGACTGCACTTCTATTTCCATTAGTAGCCTGACTTCCATTTCGTAGACTAAAGAATTAGGAGTTGACCCATTTATAGATTTGGCGATGCTCCTGTAGCCCCGCAAAGTATGTTGTAGCTTGGTTGCCCAATTATGATGATTTTTTGCCATTTTCCTTAGTACCTTCTTGATGCTCTTATTTGTGGCTTCCACTGCCCCTATATCTTGTGGTCGATATGGTGAAGACTTATGATGCTCAATTCTATATTTTTCTAACAGTGCCTTTACTTTTGCATGGAATTGAAGTCCATTATCTGTCACTATATGATGGGGGATTCCACATCTATAGATTAGGTTCTTTTTAATGAATTTGGCCATTTGCTTGGCGCCGATGTTCTTAAAAGATTCTGCTTCGACCCATCTCAAAAAATAATCCACTGCCAACACTATGAATTCATGTCCATTAAAAGCAAGTGGTGAAATTTTGCCAATGACATGTATTCCCCAAGCTGCAAATGGCCACGACAAAATAGAAATATGTAATTCTGAAGGTGCAATGTAACTCAATTCTCCATGAATTTTCGATAGTGCTTTTCCATTCTTGTTGGTACCACAAACCCTTGTATGGATCTATTCCATAATTTTGTTAGCTTCTTTCCTTGATACACATCTTAACAATACCGCGTTTGACATTCTCTTATACAACTGACCATCTAAGACTATGAATTGTAATTCCAAATGTTGTAGAACTCTTCTATCATCTCTAGTAGTTGTATCATGATAAACCCCTTAGTCATCCATTGCAGGACATTATGAAACCATGTCTGATTGTAACGCCCCAAAAATTTCGGATCTTAAAATAGTATTATTTGAACGGGTCATGAATAGTATCACCCGAGAGACATAATATTTTATTTGGACCCGATAATGATATTGAATATAATTAATATTTGGGAAGTTAATTAGATTTTATGTGATTGGTCTTTAATAATTAAATTTAAGATATAAATTTTTCATGACAAAGTAAGTAATAAATTGTAGGTGAATAGTAGTTTACCGATGTATGAATATTACCACAAGTTCGGGACTTCGTAATATTTTGGCCTAGAAAAATTACTATGGATGCTTAATATTTTATTTAATATATTTGGGGTATATTTATATGATTTAAGTGGGTGGAAAATATTTCATGAATATTTTTGGAGAATTTAAGTAGTTGATGAATAGTGTTTTTTGTGTAGTATATTAAGAAATAATTGAGGAATTATTTGATGAATATTTAGAGCCCTTGGATGAGAATACTAGAGACCAAATCCTAGCAATCCATTTGACATAAAATGAAGTAGGCAAGTTTGACTTTGCTACTTAAAAACAACACTTATCCAAAACTATTCCTTCTTCTTCTTTCTACCATCTCCAACGCCACACTGTCCCTCATTCTCCTCCATGTTCTTTCATTTTCTCTACTACTAAACTACTCAAAATTAAGTGAATTAAACCAAATTTTAGTAATAAGACTTGAAGAATTAAGCATAAAAGAGTGGTATTTGGTGATAGAATTCATGAAATTGGAGTTTACTACAAGTTCAAGTAAGTTGTGATTTTTGACTATAATGATTTAATTAAGTAATTCATAGCTTAGATATGTTAGATTAGGCACGAAATCATGCTCCATCATGTCCTTTTGTCATTTCTTGATTTTAATGATTATTTTTGCTACTTTGAAGAGGTTGGAGAACCATCCTCTAAAGGGAAGGAAAAGGCTAAGGAATAAAGCTTTCTAAGCCTATTCAAGCTTGTTTTAGAGGTTAGTGCAATAGTATTCTCTTTCCCTTTCATTTTCTTAAAGTTTTCAATTTTTAGGTTTTGAATGAATTTTGAGTTTTTTGTGATTTTGTTGGGAAATTTCTTAATTGGTAGTTTTTATATGATTTTCCATGTTTTCTAAGCATAATGAGATGCTTGAATGGGAAGAGGGACATCCCCTTCTCCCTCCCCTACACTTGGCCAAATCTCCTTAGGAGGAAGGGCATGAATTTTTGCTTCATACTTTTGTGTTCTTTTAATTTGAATGAGGTTGTTTTTAAGTAATTTGATGATGCTTTAAATCACTACTAGGTATTTTAATGTTTAAGTATTTTTCGAAGACTTAAAGAAAGTTTGAATGTGTAAAAGGTGAATTTTAAGATTAAATGTTTTCAAGTAATATTTTTATGGCTTATTTAAGTGTTATTTGGTAACTATTTAATTGGTGTTTTAAATCTCTATTTTGAATCTTAAGTACTTATGATTTTGGAGAACTAAAAGAAAGCCCTAAAAATGAATTAGAAGTGTTTGATGTTTATATATATGCTAGTAAGCATTTAAAGGGTGGTTATAAATGTATTTGATTTGTATTTTAAGTATATTTTGAATATGAAGCTTTATTTTCATAAGTGTGAAGGTTGGTAAAACACTCTAGTTTGAATATGAAGCTTTATTTTAAGGAAGTAAGAAAATTTAGTTTGAAGCTAAGTATAATTTTAGAAATGGAAGCTTAAATGCTTTGGTATGAAAGGTGGGAATTTTGCAAGTTAAAAGTTGGTGAATTTTGAAATAAAAAGGGGTTAAGCCTTGAAATGTTTAAGCATGGGTCTTAAGGAATTTTTAATGAAGTTGTAAGTTAAGGAATTTTATATTAATAACTATTAAATTGTGTAAATTGGGTTTTATGACAAAATAAGTATAAGTAAAGATTTTAATGACTTATATAGGTGTTCTTGGTTTTGAGACTAAGACTAATTGAAGGAGGAATACATCCTCCCTTTGTGAATATATGGAGGCCGAACCACCCTAGGGTGGTAAGGCTTGTTTTTATTTCTTTTACTTGGTTTTTAAGCCTCTTAAGTTATGTTAAGTATATATAT
>CANUEX010075578.1:0-43574 GCA_948099535.1 Jatropha multifida | reverse complement strand
ACAACTATCTTAACATAAGTCTAATCAAACTAATCACAAAATTTCAAATAATCCAATATTTCCTTCCTTATCATAAGACCAATTAATTTAACTTAATCTTAGGATAGATCAAACATCCCTCACAGTATCACGAAAACTCGTTCAATGTCACATCTTGTATAGTTCCATACATTTAATCAACACAAACTTATAAAGTACACATCATCCTTTTGACCCATATAATTAACAGCACCACACTTCCTCAGTCTCTTTATAAGGGGATGGACTGGAACAAGGGTTGGTGCGCTTAGAGCTTAGGAACAGCTCCCACAACCTGCCTCAAAGGAGCAACCAATTGCTAAACAAAATCACCCTGATTAGGCTCCGCAAGACCCACAGTAGCCTACCTCGCAACCGAGGCGCGCTCTGAATCAAAACTCAAAACACTACCAGCGACACCACCAGCTGGTACACCATCCTCTGGAGGGGCATCACTATCCACTTCCTCATCAGATAGATACTAAGACATAACTCGAAACTTATAAAGACCAATAGGTTTGCATCAGAGAGAAGTTCCCAAAATAGACTAATATGGCAGGTATTTAACTTAAATCACTTATATAACTACACCAATTAGATAAACTCTCACACCAAATCATATATCCTAGAATCGCCTAAACCTGTGCTCTGATACCAAATCATATATTAGAGCTTGACCCCCTCCAGTAGATATATGGTTCGAGGATGAACCACGCGGAAGTTGGTGGGTCTGTGACATCTTGACCCAGCAAAGCGATCCTAAGAGGGCGGGTAGAGCAGGGCTCCTGGCAAGCTTCTAGGATGGCAGGTTAGCTAGGGTAGTGAAATGCGAGACACAGGAATGAATCAGATCATATATCGAAAAGGGGATAACTAATCATCAGAGGCGCCTTTTGGTGGAATGGCTGGAGAGTTGGAAGAACTCCAAGGTTAAACGTGCTCGTTTGATAGAAATCCTAGGATGGGTGACCTGACCTTTTGGGAAGTTCCCATTTTACCTGCGGTACAAAACCATGCGGGTCTTGCTAATCTTATATGGGGGAGCCGGTTTGATCCAAAGCGGATAATTCCTCTGGTGGTTAGAGTCAGGTGTTACATTCTTGACTAGAAATGGACCTTCCCAATTAGTTTTGAATTTTCCTCTTGGGTCATGAATGTTTGGCTCCATCTATTTCAGGACCAAATTTCCTACTCTAAGTAGCTTTGGATTGACTCTTTTGTTGAAGTTCTTAGCATTCTCCTTTTATACGGTTGATCCATATATCTGACATTAAGCCTTTTTTCATCCAAGAGAGCTAATTCTTGATAGAAGCTCTCGGCCCATTGACATTCTAAAATTTTAGACTCCATCATCATGGGCAATGACTGCACTTCTGTCTCAATTTGTGAAACAGCTTCCATTCCATAAACCAAAGAATAAGCAGTTGCCCTATTAGAAGATTCGGCGGTGGTCCTATAACCGCATAAAGCATATTGTAGTTTACTAGCCCAATCTCAATGATTTTTAGCCATTTTCCTCAAAATCTTCTTAGTATTCTTTTTCGCAACTTCCACTGTCCATTTGTTTGTGGAGGATATGGTAAAGACTTATGATGTTCAATTTCATATTTTGCTAGCAGCATTTGCACTTTTGCCTGAAACTAAACTCCATTATTTGTCACTATATGATGGGGGATCTCATATTTGTAAATAAGATCTTCTCAATGAATTTGGCCATTTTCTTAGCACTAATGTTCTTGAAAGATTCTGCCTCAATCTATCTCGAGAAATAGTCTACTGCCAACACTATGAATTCATGTCTGTTGGATGCAATGGTGAGATTTTGCGATTAATATATCTTCCCAAGACACAAATAGCCCTGCTGAATTAAAAGGATCTAGTTTTGATGGCGGAATGTGACTCAAGTCTCCTTAAATTTGACATTCAAAGCACCTTTTCATGAAACAAATACAATTCCTTTTTATTATCGACTAAAAGAACCCTTGTCTGAGAACCTCCTTTACTAGAGCTTTTTTGCTCATGTGGGTACCATAAACTCCCATGTGGATCTATTCCATTATTTTCTCAGCTTCCTTCGTCAATACACATCTCAACAATACATCGTCTGACATTCTCTATTAAAGCTGACCATCTAATACTATGAAATGTAATGCTAAGTGTTCTAAAGCTCATTTGTTATCTCTAGTAGCTGAATTAGGATAAACTCTTTTAGTCATCCACTTCACAATATCATGAAGCCATGGCTGATCATCTTCCTTAATATCCATAGTCCGCTCTCCTTCATGACACGGGATGCTACACGAAGACATTATAAAAGGCTTTTTAGGCATAGACTATATCTTTTCCCTTGCTGATGCTAAATTTGTCAAAGCATCTAGAACTCTATTATTCATTCTAATAGTATGTGTGAAGGTTACTCTTGTGAAGTTCTGAATGATGATATGCAGGTAGTCAATTTATGACTTCAACCTATCTTCCTTTACTTCCTAATTTTCATTAGCATGCTTGATTTCTAACTTCGAATCATCAATGACCTCAACTTTTATGGCTTTGATAGTAATTAGAGCTCCGATCCAAATAAACAAGCTTCGTATTCTGTCATGTTATTTAAAACTGCAAATCGTAACCTTTTCAACATTGGAATAACTTTACCCTATGGAGATTCTTGCATGACACCTAATCTCATTCCTTTACTATGAGCTAACCCATCAAAGTCCAACTTTCATCCTTTCTTTTCTATTAAGTTCAAGTGTTCATCAGGAAAGTCAATTTCCCACTGTTATCATCTTGGACTGGATGTGCTGTTAGAAAATCTACAACCGTTCATCCTCTAACAGTCTTCTTTGTGGCGTACTTAATATTGAATTTTGATAACAGGATTAACCACCTTGCTAGTTTTTCCACAAATGCCGATGTTCCATATAAATACTTAATTGGATCCATTCTAGAAACTGGTATCACCTTGTAAGATTAAAAGTAACGATGAATTTTTCTGGTTGCCCAAATCATAACTAAGGAAGTTCTTTCGATCAAGTTATATTTCTGCCCATTAGGAAGAAACTTCTTACTCTAGTAGTAAATTGCCTTCCCAACATTCACTTCATCACCTTGTGCTAACATGGCGCCCACTCCAGCATCTTCCACTATCACGTATAATATTATTGGATTCCCAGCTCTAGGTGGGCATAAAATCGGGGGGCTCAATAAGTAATTCTTCATTTTATCGAAAGCTATATGGCAGTGGTTGTTCCATTTAGCTAATTAATCTTTCCTTAATAGCTTGAAAATTGGATCACATACGATAGACAACTTTGATATGAACTTACCGATATATTGAATCTTACCCAGAAAACTTCTCACTTTCTTCTCCATTTTAGGTGGCTCCATCTCTTGAATTGACTTGATTTTATCTAGATCAATCTCTATTCCTTTTGGATCAACAATGAACCTCAATAATTTCCCTAAAATTACCTTGAACACACACTTTTTCTAGTTCAACTATAGCTTCCACTTGAACTTTGCCCATGAATCGCTCCAAAGCTACTGGACTCTCCTATCGTGTCATGACAATCATATCATCAATGTATACTTCTAACTCTTTATGGATCATCTCATGGAACAAAGTAGTAGTCATCCTTTGAAAAGTACCTCCAGCGTTCTTAACCCAAATGACATTATTCGATAGCAAAAAGTTACAAACTTTATGATAAAAGCAATCTTAGCCTTATCTAACAGTGTCATAAGGATTTGAGTATAACTCGCAAAATCGTCCATGATCGAGTAGCATCCCATCATAGCTGCACTATCAATCAGGATATCGATGTAAGGAAGAGGAAAATCATCTTTTGGTGATGCTTTGTTTAGGTCTCAATAGTCCACACACACTCTGACCCTTCTATCCTTCTTAGGAGCTAGAATGATGTTGGCTAACCAATTAGGATAGTGAACCACATCTCAAAATCCAGCATCAATCTACTTGGTCACTTTTTCTCTAATCTTCTTAACCCATTTGGGCCTCAATTTTCTCCTCTTCTACTTTACTAGCTGTACCCCAGGATATAGTGGAATAGTGTGCTCTACTATAGATTTGTCAATACCCGGCATGTCCTCATAACTTCATGCGAAGGCTTCTTTCTTATCTATGAGCAAGTTTTGAAATTTTATGTTTAATTCTTGCGTTAAGTTTGGCCTAATTAACAAATTTTATGGGTTGTTTTTTGTGCCAATATTAAATTCAAAAATGTGCGATGAGTTTATGTCAAAAATGTGCATGAGCTTATCTACTTGATGAATGGAACCATTAGGAAAGTCATCAAACAAGTAAGCACAATTGAAGTTCATTTCATTAAAAAGCATAGCTAGTTCATTACAATTGTCCTGATCAAAATCAAAAATAAAAACAGAAGATGGGGACTCAAAGTTATCTTTAATGTAAGCTCTCATCACCTTTAAGACCTGATCAGCAGGATCCTCAATTGCTTCTGTAGTACTTTCCATTTTAGTCTCTTCCTCTCCTTTCTAAATAGCTTGCTCCTCCTTGCCTTCAATCTCGGCTACCTTCAGCCCTTCAATCTTGGCCACCTTCAGCCCTTCAATCCCTTCCTCTCTTTTCTTGACTTCTTTTCCTTTCTTTGGTCTCTTAGGCTTGACCTTGAGGACGTTAATCACATCTGTAAAGATCTCTAAACCTCGTTATGTCTTCCTTTCATGCTCAGAAGGCTCTATTGGTAAACATAGAAAAGATATATCACTAGCGAATGAAACGTCAATCTATGTCATACCAGCCAAGTGTGTTTTTCAGCTTGCTTCCATATTTATACCTTAGTCCCATTCGATGTCTTTATGTTTAAAAATTTGGCAATTCAGTTATCCCTTGCTAGTTCTTGCCAAGTCCTTTATCTTTTTCAAAGTTCATTCTCTTCATAATGTTAGAGACAGTGGGCCCTATGTCCACACTTAAGACTGCTACTTGAAAGACAGTCCATAAAAGAAAAATCTACTCATCTAGATTCAAAGTGGCTACGTTCTTTTCACTAGAAGCCAGGATAGTGATCACTTCTCCATTGAAAAGGAATTTGATTTATTGGTGTAAAGTATAAGGAAAACCTCCCAAAGAATTATACCATGTGCATCCTAAAAGTAGGGCAAAATTTGGGGGTATGTCAATGACTATAAACTCAATTTCCTTTTCAATCAGCCCACTTCTACCACAGCTTTAAACATAACCTCTACCTATCTCTTTGAGTTATCATATGCACGGATGACCACATCAAAAAGCTTAAGATAAAAAATACTTAGCTTAAACTTGGACAATAGCTTCAAGGGACATACATTCAGAGCAGAATCATCATCTATCATGATGTTGCTCATCACCCTTCCTCTTGCCTCAGCCTTTATGAACAAAGCTTTTGTGTGATTCCTACCCTCTAGTGGAAGTCCATCATTTAAAAAAGTAATTTTGAGGGGATTAAGCTAAACCAGCCCTACAAAATCCAATATAGAGATTATTGATGAAACTAGAATCTTAACCATTGCTTTTAATAAAGCTTCTCGATGTTTCACTGATGAGATTATCAAATCCCACATGCTTGCATTAGCATAGGTTCTCTTGAGTTGTTTAATCAGTGCATCACCTTCTATCTTCTTTTGGCTTAACTGAAGGGCTTGCCTTTTCATTTTCATCTTTAGCCTTGATTATATCAAGCTGGTACACTCGGCCACTATGAGTCATGTTATTCTGCTTCTTTTGCTTCCTCTTCTTCCTCGCTGCTTCACACATCAAGATTAATACGGTTCACTATCATGTCATCTTCGCTTTCAACCCATCCATCCAAAAGATTTAACCATTATTCATTATTGTCTTCCCATACATTCAGGACCATTATGAAAACTTATTCCAATAGCTGCTCTCACTCTTCTTCCTTTTTGTCAAACTCTGCCATCACCTCCTCCGAAGTATTTCTAAACTCAATCATATATAAATTCTTTGGATGCGGCACATTATGAAAGTTTGGTAGTGGATTAGTTTGAGTTCTAAGCCTTGACTTCTCTAGATCTATCACCTTTCTATCATCGATTAGATTCTGGATTTCATGCCTCAACCTTAAGCACTGGTATGTAGTGTGACCATTTCCTTATGGAACTTATAGAAAGCATTCTGATTGTAATTCTTAGCAAAGGGCGAGAAGGTGGTCTTGGTTCTAGCAGTTGTAAGAGACCTGTGAATTTAACTTTTTTGAATAACCTTGATAAACGAGAATCAAAGTTAGAGAACCTCGTTTGTTGTACATTTATAGCACACAAATCCAAAAGTAGCTGTGGTAGCTATCTTGCTAAAGTTGGTGCACATTCCAAAAGAACCTGTTCCTTGGAACCCTAATCTATTAAAGTTTCATGAACGATGCCCAATCTCTTTCTTCCAAAAGTTTATCTTCAATGGCAGTCCCCACCTTATAAACCTAGGAAAATTTAGTTAACAGCACGTAGTACATCTTTTCTTTGAAAGCTGGTAGGGTGCTCTTTATGAAAATCTTAATCTATTCCTTAGTGTCAGGTCTGCTCCTCATTTGAGTGACTTTGCCTCTCCATCTAGCCATATAATCAGAAAAGGATTCATCACTCTTTTGCACAGTGGTCTCGAGGTTTCTGAGATTGGCACTCATTTGGGGGTCATAAGCATACTCTTTCAAGAACACGGTAGTGAGCACATTCTAATCTTTCCTCACTTTCTTCTCTAAATTATACTACCATGTTTGGGCTGAACCGGTCAACGACATAGGGAAAATCCTTAAGATTTCTTTGGATAGAAAAATCGCCAACTCCATTATAGCTTTTGTACCCCATGATGTGCACTTTAGGGTCACTAGTGCCATCATACTTAGACACCTTGGGCATTTTGTAAGTTAGTGGAATGGTACTTTTCAGTTCAAGCTTTTCATCTTCATCATCATCCATATCTAGATATTGGTCTAACACCTTGGGCTTCATAAAGATGTTGATCTTTTTCATTTTCTTATCCAATTTCTCTAATTTATCGAGCTTCTCAGAAGGGAATGCCTCAGACTCATCTTTCTTGTTTGTCACCTTTTTGGCAAAGAACTCCTCATCTTGCCATGTGTCATCTGCTTGTTCTTTCTTTTCTAATTCTCCTTTGTTCTCATTATCTTTGATATTGACTTGCTCTTTACCCTTATTAGAGCAAAGAGTTTCTCTAAACTAGAAGTGACAATCCTTTTAATCATCTTCTCAAGTTCAGAAGTAAAAATGTTTTTGTTACCCATTCTCATAGTAGAAGAAAAAGAAGAAGTAGAAATAGAAACCAAATTAGTAATGTTTGGAAAGGCACTTTGCAGTGGAGAGTCTTCTAAAACAGAATGGGAGCCCTAGAGACTAAAAGAATTCAGCTCAAGTTGATCAGAAGGGATTGAAGTTTCTTCAATTCTAACCAATTTGCTATCCATCCTTAGCCAATTGATGTCTTGAGGTCCCTTGTCCTTTCTTGGTGTTATCTTGTCTACAAAAAATAAAGGTTAGGAACAACATGCATGATGCATGTATGCATGGAAACATGAATATCACACAAGATGCCTAACATCCTCTAGAGTTAAGTTCCCTATTTCCATAAAGCGGTTGGCAATGTTGAGCATAACAGTGAAATGTGCCTCCGCACCTTGGAAAAGAGTCATGTTGCTTGATTTCGAGCAAGAGTTGATGAGCCTCTTCTAAGGGATCTTTATATGTTAATGGTGGAATTGGAGGAGCTTCCTTTTTAGGCACTTGAGATTTGGCCTCAATGGGAACATCAACCTTGGAGAGAGCTCTCTTCGCTTGCTTTGATTCAAACACCTCTCTTAGGTCTCTCCCTTTTTGACGTTTTGAATAGCATGATCGCGACATGATAGAATATTCCTATATGGCTTAAACAAAAACACATTACGTGATGCATGAGGAAAACACAAATCAATATACACACACACACACACAAACAAGGGGACGAGAGTTGGGAAATGCATGACCTCCATCCTTATATCCTCCACACATAATTCATGGTCAAAAAGTCTATCTAAAACCCTAGGATAAAGTCGTTGGGCCTATAAACCATCATGAGTATGGACCGATGTCTCTCTCATTTATTGGATGAATGACACAACATAAGTAATTATGGTAAACCTAAAGAAAGGAATTAGTGACACAACACAATTTTAATAATATAACTAACTTTAATTGAGATGCAAAACATGTTTTTATGTATTTTTAAAAACGTGGCAATCAAGCACATTGATACCCAAACATAACATGCGAATCAAGTAAAGAAAGAGAGGAAGGAGAAAAGAGCACAAAATATTACCTAATTTACAATCTACCTTTTAACCCATTAAAATTTTCAAACCATAAATAGTACAAATAGCCAATATTAGGACCCATTATGGATCTTTTACATAAAGCTTAATATGAATAAAGCATGACATTAATTATAAAGAATAAAGTAACGTACATAGTAAGAAACAAATATATACGGATCAATAATAAATGACATTAGTACCAAAGAATCAAAATAAGGTTACCATGGCTAGAAATCAATGGTTAGCACAATAAATAATGTAACAATAAAGAAAAAGCATAAAGTAAATGACTTGGAATTTAAATGACAGAAATTAAAAAGCAAATAAATAACATAATAGATACAAACATTAAATTTTAAGTTAGAATGGGGTTTGAGTTCATGAATTTATTGTTCATCATGAATGATGAATAACTATGACTATCACAACTCATTTTCCATTCTTTATTTGATAATTAGGGGAATAGATGAGTTTTGTCTGCAATCAATGCAAAGCCTAGTGCTAAACTCAAGTGGATCCTATATCAAAGTTATTTTATTACATTAAAGGATTTGAGATTTGAAATGAAGACTTGTGCACCACTGGAAGTGGTGTGCACCCCACGTAGTGGCATGCGGGTCTTACCCTGATTAGAAGCCCAAAAGCAAGTTCATTGTTTTGTTTGGCTGGCCTTAATGGCGTGCGCCATACGTAATGGCGTGGTGCCATTACTCTGTGGCATGCGTCACTTTTACCTCAGTCAGTAGAACTTGATTGATCACAGGTTTCTCTCACAACCAATATAAAAATGGTGTTTTTATTACACTAAAAGAGGAAAAAGATGACAAAAATGAAGCAGGACTCTCAGAAATTACCTAGTTTTAGTAAAAATCCAAAGGCTTTGGAAAAAGAAAACTAGGAACCCAAGAGCTTTAATCCTTGTTTGGTATTATGAGTTTCTGCTTAATGAATGTGTTTATGGTATTTGAACACGGAGTTCAAGGAGTTTTTATGAAAATAAAACTATACATCGTAAGACTCAAAGTTGGAATCGCAAGATTTAACTTTGAATCAAAACTAAATGGAGAAAATGCAAGAGTTTCCTCTTTTTGTGATAAAAAACCTTCTCATCTCTTGAACCCTTGCCCTATTTATAAGTAAATGGGGGAGATAAGGTAGCCTTTTAGGGCTTAGGTCGCAAGTGCCACTAGTGGGCTCCAAAATTATCCTCGACTCATTTTTACTAAATCAGTTTGATTGGCATGCAAAATGAGGTGGCAAATCAGGACACATCCTGAGTGAATCCAAGGCGCTTCCCAGGCCCAATTTCACTGCGAAACCCTTAGAAATCCAAAAAAGTAAAAATGGTCAAACAAGTCATTTTTCTTAAACACGAAACATCAGTCTAAGAATCAAAGCAATCAAATATCTTAATTTTGTTTTATACACAAAAAAATAGGTTATCATCACTAAGTCCTTTTAGGGCAAAAGTTGATCACCTATATGTCACATAAAACATTCGTCTTACAATGGGCTCTGGACCAATTCTTATAAGGTCATTCCCTTAACCATTATCTCGTTGCTTGACTCATTTTCTCTATATCATCTAGCAAACTTTTTAACTTTTGTATGTAGCTAGCTTTAACTGCATTCCGTAATAGGTCTTTCATTTCCTTTCCTTTAAAGTGGGCTCCATAATTGGTATACAAATGTCTAACACAACCTATGTTTAACATGCGTCCACATTCTGCTAATGACACTCACTAGGCCCTAAAAGTTTGCATTTATTAAAAGAAAATAAAAAAAAAAAGAATAAAGTTATTTTAGGTTTTCAAGCATTTAAATAATGCTAATAACATTTTAAGAAAATCACAGATTAAATAGGTATGCATACATTCTGTCTATCGCTCATTTATGTAAAATGATGATTATTGTGCAGTTCAAGATCCTTTTTTAAGTTCTCTAGGAACCAGTGCCAAGTTGCACTAGAATTTATCTCCACAACTGCATATGCTAGGAAGAATAAGCAATCATTAGGGTCAATCCCCATAGCTGACAGCAATTGACCCCTAGAATTCCCCTTCAACCAACATCCATCTAAGCACACTAACTTCCTCAAATAATACTTAAAATCATGCTTTAAAGGGTACAGAAAAGTGTACATCCCTTCAAAAATCCCATACTCAACCTTAAATATTACTGAAGACCTTCAATTTGTCCTAAGGAGCTCTACCTTGTAGACATGAAGTCTTCCATATTGCAAACTTTCATCACCATTAATCATAGATAACACCTTTGATCTAGCCCTCTAAGCCTTAATCTTACCTATTGTGTACCCATGGTCCTTTTTAATTCTAGCAATGAAATTGCTTAACTTTCAATTTGAATTAATTCTAAAATCCTCTAGGTACTCTTTCCTTAACCAAGTGGAGGTAACATGAAATTATTATGCACTTTTACACATGTATGGGTAAGGTTTCCTGTCTTAATTTGGAATGTGTTGTCAATTTTAAACTTGGTATCAAACAAGCTAGCATACACTCTCCACCTATATCCCTTATTATAACATGAGGCCTCTACGTTTTCACCATCATTCTTGTTAACCCAAACCTGAAACCTATTCCTAATCTCATATTCCTGCAAGATTTTTTAAACTCATGTCTATTAGAAATAGCATGCCAACTTTGAATGTGGGGTTTTGCATATCTTTTCTAGTGTTAAAGGCTGGAAACTAAGTTCTACCCTCATCCTCTAAATCAAATTCATTTCATAACTCATCAGAGGGAGCATATTCTAAATTGTCATCATCTACATCTATCCTTAAAGTGTCACCTAGATTCCCTTGGGTAAAGCCTTCTCCACTGCCTCTAGGTTGCCTTTTAGATCAGTTTAGGACTCACTTTCTTGCATGTGGGCATGGCCAGGATTCATTTGGCACCGGAACCGAACCGTACTGTAGATGAACTAGAACTATTGATTCAAAATTTAGATGAAAATCGGCAGTTCAAGAGCCGAGCAAGGTTCATGTGAATGTTAAAATCTAAACCTAAATCGGTTGAAACCAACGGTTCCATTTCAATTCGAACCATGAATTTTCTATTTTTATTTTCAAAATGATAATCTCTTAGCCTATTCTGTATACCTCTAAAGTCTAAATAATATTTTAATACATGATACATTTTACTTAATTTTTTTTTGAAAATATACTTTACTTAAAAAGTTAAAAATTTTAAAAAGTAAAATGGTAAAAAAAAAGTGAAATATTTAGCCTAAAATTGGTCAAATCGTTAAAAATACACCAACTTTGCGGGCAATTTTAATTGTACCCTAAATCCAACTTTCTTCTCCTAATATCTTAAACTTTCATTTTAGTTACGATAACATCCTAATTTCAAATTGTATCCAATTTAATGAATAAAATATTATTCTCATTGAACCCGATTTAACCTTTTCCCCCCTAAATTAGACTAATAAATAAAGTGTTTATGTTTATTTGTATAAATATTAAAATAAAAAAATATATTCATCTTAAAAATAAAATATTTTTATTCAGTTATATAATATTAACAACAAATAATGATTCCCTAAAAATATCATAACAAATAAAACCTATTTTTATAAGAGATTTAACCTGAGTATATATAAAATTTTATACTTAAAAAAAAGCAAAAAATATCTAAATTAATATTTTATGCTTATAAACAACTAAAATTTATTATTTTAATTGCTTTTTTATGAATTTAAATTTTGAACCAATATAATCAGTTAGGTACTGTTAAATAGTAAATTTTTAGTGAACCTGACCAGAAGAGAGAGTATAGGTCTAAAAAAATAATATTTTATTCATTCAATTGGATATAATTTGAAATTATGATGCTATTGTAACTAAAATTAAAATTTAGGGTACCAGGAGAAGAAAGTTGGATTTAGGATATAATTAAAACTAACCACAAAGTTTGAGGTATTTTTAATGATTTAGTCGCCTAAAATTATATTGTTTTTAACTTTTCTTTTTGCTTTTAATTATTTACTTGGTTCAAAATTACATTGTTTAAAACACTTTTAAAAATTTTCTAAAAATTTATTTAATTAATAACAATTAGACAAAATAAAATGATAATTTATTTAATTATTTTGAAAAATTAATTAATTTTATTCTGTAATATCCACCACCTAATTCCAAAAGACCAGACGACGAATACCACATTTGATGTCGGAGCACCGTCTTATCCTACCAAAGAGTCGGAATTATATATTAGAAATATTAGTATTTTCATAGTGAGGCAAGTAACACTTTGGCAATATATTTTTTTATAAATAAATAAATAAAAGCTTAGGAAAATTTCCACGAAAAATTTGCAAGAGTTTCCCTTAAAAATCGGCTTGCCACACAAAGAAAATAAAGCACTTCCAATATTCTTTCCTCTAAACCCCCAAAACTCCAATCAAAATACCAAGTCACGCAGTACTTCCATAGAATCATATCATTCATCTAAAATTCCATCATAGCATAATATTACCAATATAAGGGAATGAATGCTAATTATCATTCACTTAAATACTCATATAAGCAAAATGTCATGAACAACCTCAAATCACATTAATATACATCTCATTAATTACAACTTAATATTTACTATTTCCTATATTGTTACCATACATGCCACAATAT
Source organism: Jatropha multifida (assembly GCA_948099535.1). Classification (NCBI taxonomy): domain Eukaryota; kingdom Viridiplantae; phylum Streptophyta; class Magnoliopsida; order Malpighiales; family Euphorbiaceae; genus Jatropha; species Jatropha multifida. Next base: position 30,563 of record CANUEX010075578.1, on the reverse strand, counting down.
ATATACATCCTAATACATGTTCTATCCAAAATATATCCTCTCCTCTAATGCTTCGCCTTGGATCTTCAGGTACACCCACTACTCTTACCTGCGCGTGATAGAAATCAACTTAACTATAAATTAACAAAATCATAAATATATCTCATAACAATAAATACTTTGAAATAGATTATCAAATTCTAAGTATACTAGAAATACTTAAAACATAAATCTTATGAAAACTTAACTGTAAATTAACAAAATCATAAATATATACAAAGTGCTTATTAAATATACATTTACTTTCTTTTTCATAACAGAATAAAACTTATTTTAGTTAAGGGCTCATATGTATTCTGAAAGAAATATAAGCAGATTTGGTTACACAGATATGAGAAACAGAATATTGGCCTATGAAAGCGCCACCGGTTGTGGTCTGTGAAAGCACCACCAGAATATTGGCCTATGAAAGCGCCATAGGTTGATAAGGGCGTCCGCTTATCCAGAAAGGGCTGATAACCCTAGCATATGATCATAGCATAACATAATAGAAGGCTAATAGTCGAGCATGCTCATACCAGAGTAAACCTCATTCTATCACATTTCAATCAACATACTTGAGCCCAAAATAAAATCATTATTCTTAAGTCATCATATTTCTTATAAATCAATTCCAAATAATATATTCTGTAACTTATCAACTTTCATTTAACATTCATAACTTACAGCTTGTAAATAATACCATTTTCTACCTTTATCATACTTAGTAAGTTTCAAATGAACACAATTAACACATATATACTTATTATAGTATGAATATACTTAAACCAAATTTTTAAAGAATGAACACATGCCTTACCACCTAAGGGTGGTTCGGCCTCCTTAAGCCATCAAAAGGGAAAGGATTCCCTTCCATAAATCATCATATTTCAAGCCAAGAATTCATAATCAAAACATTAAAAGCATCACTTAAAAATATTTAGCCTTGAAACTCATATTTTTCACTTCCAAAACCTTCTTTAAGTTTTGCAAAAATGCATAAACATTAAAATTCAAGAGAAAGATTTTAACCACCATTAAATTACTTATTAACAAGCTCATTTAAGTTGAAATCACGCTTGAAAATCAAAGAGAACAATCTGTCCTTCACCCATCAAGGGTTTGGCCACTCTTAGTTTAATGGAAAGGAATTGTTTTCCTTCCCTTCCAAGCATTTCATCAAGCTTAGTAATCATGAAAAATCAAGTTAAAACAATCAAATAACTATTTCCCCCGACATAATTCACAAATCACCAAATTCACTCAAGACCTAAGAATTGCAAACTTAAGGAAATTGGAAAAGAAATGAGAATATTATTGCACTAACCTCTTATTCAAGCTTAAACAAGCTTAGAACCTCTACTCTTTGGCCTTCTCCTTGCCTTTAGTTGAAGGTTCTCCAACTTCTTCAAAGTAGAAGAAATATCCATTAAAATCAAAAATTAACAAAGAAAGTGAATGGAGCATGATTTAATGCATTAATCCCATGCCTAAACCTTGAATTCTACTAATTAAATCATAAAACTCAAAAATCACAACTTACCTTCTTCAATGGTAACTCCAAATTCCAAGCTTAGGAACTCCAATTTTCAACTTCTACTACTTAATTCATAAGAATAATTCACTATTTTATGGTTTAATTAAGTAGTTTAGTGGTAATTTGTGGTAGAAAAATAAAAGAAATGGAGGAAGAAGAGAAAGAGAGAAATGGCGTGGAGATGAGAGGAAGAAGAAGATGAAGATGTGGGTGTTGCTTGGTGAGTGGTAGATTTTAGGTGGAAAAGTCAAAGTTAACTTCTTAATTTTATGCCAAATGAATGGTTAAGATCAAGTCTTTAGTAATCTCATCCAATGGCTCTAAATATTCCTCAAATAATTCTCTTCTAACTATTATTTAACTCCACAAATTAATTAAATTAACTCCACAACATAATTCCTCAATTATTCGTTAACATACTACACTAAAAATCACTATTCATTAAATACCTTAATTCACCAAAAATATTCATGAAATATTTTCTACCCACCTAAATCATGCAAACATGCTCCAAAAATATTAAATAGGATATTAGACACACATACTAATTTTTTCAGATCGAAATAATACCAAGTCTCAGACTAATGGTACTATTCACAGACCGGTACTATCAACGACACTGAAAGACAATCTGTTACATATTCTTACGAGTATGAACATTCTAAAATTTAGTTAAGATAAAATTTACCAATATTTTTTAAACTCACTAATTTTTTTGAAAGAAAGTTGTAACATTAGAACCGATTTTTTTTTTAAAGAAAATAATACATGTATCACCGGAAACCATGATTGGAACTGTCAGTTCATCGGAACTGCACTGGAATCGGCCGAAACCGACCGTTCAAGGGTCGGTTGAAGTTCAACATTTTAAAAATTTTGAATCGACCAGATTAAAATCCTCATCTCCTTCCTCTACCCTATACTCATCATCCCTTAGCTCCCCATTCTCTTCTCTTGACTCAAGCTAGGCTGACCCCCATATCCTTATCCTCATCTTCAACCCTATTCTGAACTCAAACTCAACCCTATTCTGACCCTCGTACTTAGCCACATCTGCATTCCCAGTTGCATTTTCAATAGCATTTTCTACTCCTATAGCCTCAGTACCTACATTCTCAGTTTCCCTATTTTCACCCACACTTCCACTTACTACAAAATCAAAGTTCTCATCAAGCATCAATGAACCTATGTCAATGCTAGCCATATCAAGCAACATAGGACATGTAAAATGGTTAGGCACATTTACATATTGTTCCATATGACCACTACTCCCTTCACTCCGATTGACACTGTTAGACTTCCTATTCACCTTTTTCTTTATACATGGGGGTTCATTACTAGCTGGCATTTCTTTTATGATAACACCATTCCTCCTCCTAGCCATATTTAATACATTTTCCAATTCATCTATCCCTAAATATTCTACGCAATGCTCTATAATCCTTACATCGCTACCATATAACGACATTTCTTAAACGTTACTATCTTTCTCTAAAACCCTTAACCCATCTACATCATCTCTCCCTGGCTCTTTCTAATGATACTTGATTACAAAATAAATATCTGATAAATAAATTAAAAATAAATATATTTAAATAAAAACCACTTATCCCATTTTTCCTAAAAACCCTCAAGTGTATAATAATAATAATGGAGAGATTCTCTTCATTACCCTACCCTAGATAGATTTTTTAATTAATAATTGGAAAAAAGTCACATAAACTAAATTGATTTCGGTTGTAAACCATTGAAAGTTGACGTGGATAGATTTTTTAATTAATAATTGGAAAGGGCCACATAAACTAAATTATTTTTCTCCTATTTCACATAAACAACATTTACTCATTTAGTTTAAGATTACAATTAGTAATAGCATGATGGTCGTGAAATCTTTATGTAGTAAAATTATAAGCTTTTGCTACTTCATCTATTTCATTAAAACTACCAAGCCAACCAATGCCTTTATTTAAAGGAAGTTTATAAAATTAGCTCCAACAGAGCAGAGAGGCGACTTGACAACTTTGTTACTGATGGAAAGTAGGAGGGTTTAATCTCACCCAATTGACCTATAAAAATTGAAAAATTGAAACATGAAAATTTTGATTTGGATGATTTTCCTCTATGAGGGTCAACTTTCTTTATAAATTATGCATCTTTTTAATGAAATTGATTTTGAAATCACAATTCTATTCAATTCAATCAAAAGAAAAAATCAGACACAATAAAAAATATGGCATGAATAGCATTAGAAGCACCCTTGTTTGAATGTTTTAGAACTTATTAACATACAATAATAAAATACATTAAATAATAATATTACACTCCTAAGTAAACTCCAACTAACTAATAATATAGGATTCCCACAATTTTTATCCTAGTAGAATTTATCTTAACTCCAATATATGTACCTCAAATTTACTCTAAGAGGGAACAATTCTCAAATACTTTCAACACTCAATTTTAATGGTTAACAAATAGTGCACTACGCGTGCAACACACCTTCCACCTCCGAAATAAAAGAAGAAATATCAAGTCATTCCCAAACGTATTCAAACTAAATCAGAGATTTAAACTAGACCAAGAAATTTGACCAATCAAACCCGAAAAGAGGAAAGCAACAGCCAAAAACTTCTCTCTCCCAGTCCCAGCGATAGCGGTTCTCCCTCTCCCCTTTCCTCGATTTTAGAATCTCTCTCGCTGGATGAGGGGGAAGCAGACATCGTCGGCCGATGAAACAATCCCTCGCCAACTCGCTTTCTTTCCTTCTGGGTGGCAACAATCTATCATTCCCTTGTTTGTGTGACAAATCACGGACGATGCATATAGACACCTAAATTTTATTTAAGTTAATTTAATTATTAGATTAATTATTTAATTAGCCAATTAAATTATTAGTTAGTTAAATTAAATAATTTATTTTAATAATTGATCAAAATATTTAAATGGCTATTAAAATAAAATTATTGGATAAATATTATTTACTATATAAATAAATAATGTAGTGAAGTCCAATAAAAATTAGCCAAGCGGACCAATTAAATTAAATCTTGGCTAATAAGTCAGGCGTTTACATAAGTTAGGTGATGCAGCAGCAGCAGCCAATGAGAGCTTGCCAAGTGGACCAATCAAATTATATACTTAGCAAGGGGACTCCCTCAAATCTCTATTAATAGGACGCCTCTCTTCACATACGGGGGTATAGAGACATACACACTTATAGAGAAAAAGACAAAAAAAGAAGCCTAAAAGCTCTCTCGAACTTAAGACCACAAGTCTCTCTCAAGTCTAAAGAATCAAAGTTCATTCTACATCAATGCAAGATCAAGTCTCTTCAACCCTTGAATGGCCTAAAGTTCATTGTACATCAATTCAACATCAAGTATTTCGGTCGTTGAATCGCGTTCAAGTTCAAGTCCCTCGACCCTTGAATCGTGCTCACTGTAATAGAAGATTCCACATTAGAGATTGTATCCACTTCTTTATAAATACAATTCATATTTTTGTATTTTCATTTCTTAATCAAAATATTTAAATGGTTACTAAAATAAAATTATTGGATAAATATTATTTACTACATAAATAAATAATGTAGTAAAGTCCAATAAAAATTAGCCAAGTAGACCAATTAAATTAAACCTTGGCTAATAAGTCAAGTGTCTACACAAGTTAGGTGATGCAATAGCAACATCAGCCAATGAGAGCTTGCCAAGTGGACCAATCAAATTACATACTTGGCAAGGGAACTCCCTCAAATCTCTATAAGTAGGAGGCCTCTCTTGACATGCAGGGATACATAAACATACACACTTATAGAGAAAAACACAGAAAAGAAGCCTCAAAGCTCTATAGAACTCAAGACTATAAAAGGTCTCTCTCAAGTCTAAAGTATCAAAGTTCATTCTACATTAATTCAAGATCAAGTCTCTTCAACCCTTGAATTCTTAAAGTTCGTTCTACATCAATTCAACATCAAGTCTTTTGGCTGTTGAATCGCATTCAAGATCAAGTCCCTCGACCCTTGAATCATGTTCACGACAACGAAAAGAAGAATTAGAGGATAATGTTCACTGTATTAGAAGATTCCACACTAGAGATTGTATCAACTTCTTTATAAATACAATTGATATTTTTGTATTTTTGTTTCTTAATTTTCAAGAAAAAATTTTACGCATGTAGAAATTTGGCATGCCCAGTGGGACCTCTCCACCTCTCATCTCTTCAGTTTGCAATTCTCAGAGTTTCGACAGATCAGCCAAAACATTTAATGGCAACAAGAAGGATCATTATCACCTCGAAGGCTGCACAAATTGGTAATTCAAATTTTGTCAATGGCAGATCTACTATTGACTTCATTCTTGATGCAAATATCAAGACAAAGTCTATCGTAAAAATTTATGCAAAGACGACTCCTCTTCCTTAATAAGTGTTATTGCTTCACCAATTTGGGTGGAGTCTGCTGAGAAAGGTGCTTCCCAAAAGCGATCAATTGCTTCAACAACAAACTCTTATGATGTCATGTCTGTTATGATGATTGGAACTACATCAGCAGAAGAATTGCATGCTCTGAAGTTGCAACTAGAAGCTCTCAATCATGCTCTTCAGAAGAAAGATAGCCAAATTGCTTATCTCATGAACATGTTGGATAGCATGACTAGAAAAAGTCAGATGTTTGAAAAGGATGAATCCGCATCGAAGGGGTTTATACCACCAAAAGAGACGCCATCAAGGGAGACCCCGGAAAAAGGTGTCAAACTTGCTGCTAATGGCTCGATCTCAACTATTCAACTGAAGGAGCTAATTAAAGAAGCCCTGAAAGATCAGTTGAAGACTATGATGTAGCCTTCTTACACCTACTCAAAGCCATACACTTTGAGGATTGACATGATGAGGATGCCATCAAATTACTAACCTCCCAAGTTTCAACAATTTGATGGAAAGGGAAATACAAGACAGCACGTAGTGCACTTTGTGGAAACTTGCAATAATGTTGGAACAGACAGTGATCTACTTGTCAAACAATTCATTTGGTTCTTGAAATGAAATGCCTTTGATTAGTACAAATCTCAAGCCTGGTTCCATTGATAATTGGGAACAATTGGAGTGGGAATTCCTCAATCGCTTTTATAGCACCGAACATGTAGTTAGCATGATTGAACTCACAGCTACTCGTTAGTGGAAGGAGGAATCTGTTATTAATTACATTGAAAGATGGAGAAGTTTCAGTCTGAATTACAAAGATCAACTGTCAAAATCTTCAGCAATTGATATGTGCATCAAGGGCATGCATTGGGGCTTGCGCTACATCTTGCAAGAAATTAAGCCTCATACTTTAGAAGAGTTGGCTACCCAGGCTCATGACATGGAGCTTAGTATTTTTTATCATGGGAATCGAAATTTCCTAATTCAGGAATCAAGAAAGGGGAAAGATAAGCTAGAAGTGCAAAACTTTGCTAAAACACCCGTTAAGTCAGAAAGTAAGCATTCTATGGCTGTGACCAAAAAGCCAATCAAGTTGCAGCCTAAGATAGAGAAGAAGCAAAATGTGAAGGCCACTCCTTTTTAGCCTATAGAAAGAAAAAGAGGCTAAGTTAAAGGAGAGGCAGGAAAAGGTTTATCCCTTTACTAATTCTGATGTTTCAAGCATGTTAGATGAATTACTTAAAGCTAAACTTATTCAATTGCCAGCGATAAAATGTCTGAAGGAAGCAAATCGAATAGATGATCTGAACTACTACAAGTATCATCGACTAATTAGCTATCCAGTTGGAAAGTGCTTCATCTTAAAAGACAAAATTATGGAGCTACAAAAGAATGGTGTCATCACTTCAATGAGGAAGAAGCAACCGCCAACTTGGTAATAATAGTGGTTGATGATTCGCTGATCTTCATAAGAAAAGAAATAATAAGGTTTAGCTCTTTAGACCTAGTTCAAGTTGAGGTGCCTATTCCAAATCGAACTTCTTTTCCAAATGAATTCAGCTTGCTACAAGAAGATGAGAGCACCACTAGGGGCAATGGACCTATTGAGAATCAGTTCAAAGAAGAAGAATGGACTTTGGTCACTTACAAAAGAAGTAAATAAAGGAACACACTACCATTCGAGGTAATTTCGAAGAGGAGCAAGGTGTTGAAGAAGTTTGTCAAGTCAACATAAATGATTTCCTCAAAGATTCAACTAAAGTCTCAAGATTCAAGAAAGAGCTTCGAACCACAAGTAGAAGATTGCATAAATAAAAGCCTAAGCAACCAATTACTCTGGCGGAATACATGCCAAAGGAGCTAAGGTCTACTATGTTGTCTTTTCCGTGTTGTCATGTTGAAGGAGAATTAAAACAAGATAGCGATGAGGAGACTCAAGAAGCAAAGGCCTACTATACTACAGTGGAAAAGATCACCTTTACTGATGAAAATCGAGTGCTTAGGGATAAGCCTCATAATCATCCTTTGTTTATTGCAGGTTATATCTGTGAAAGAAAGGTAACTCGAATCTTGTTTAATCTAGGTTCAACTATCAACATTATGCCTCTCAAGACCTTCAAGGAACTTGGCATACCTATGGATGAACTAAAGCAAAGTCGATTGATGATACATGGCTTCAACTAGAATAGGCAAAGGGTTGTTGGTAGAATTCACCTTCAATTGCGTATTAATGAGATGGAGCCAAGTGTTCTTCTTCATGTGATTGATGCAAGAACAACTTACAACATACAGCAGGGGTGTCCATGGATTCATGAAAATAAGGTGTTGGCTTCGATTGATCACCGATTCAAATACTTAAAAGATGGAAAGGTGAGATCAGTAGTAGCTTATCAAAGCCATTTATTGAAGTTGAATCATATTTTGCCGATGCAAGATTCCACTTTGAAGAATTTTCCATGGATGAAATTCAACCACCTCATAAGGATATTGAAGAATATTGAACAAAGAGAATCTTCCTCAATAAAAGAAAATGAGCATGATGCCTCAATAAAGACGAGTCAAACGGTTGCTAAAAAAATAAAGTTTCATTTTGTACATGTCTCTAAGGGCAAGGATGATCAATCTTCTTCCTCAAATCTAGAAGATATTGTACAAGGCTTGAAAGATTTTACTTTACGCGTCACTAGTACTGTTTCCCTTAAAGTTTTAAAGTTGCATTTGAAAGGTTTTATAAGGCTTTCCAAGAGCCCAATAGTTCAGCTTGAACCATTACCAGCCAAAAGAACAAGCGATTTTGACCCTAATGCTTGCAAATTATTGGCAAAAGCTGGGTATGTTCTACGGATGTGACCAAATTGATGAAGGATTTCAAGAATGCTGATGGTGAGCAATCATCAATTGGGATTCGCAAAGTATGGAAAGAGAAAAATGTTGTTGATCAAAGGTCTAAAGTTGGCCAGGGATATGAAACTCCTCATCCTTTATGGTCAAAATTAGAATAGAAACCTCCAATCATATTTCTATTGAAGAAATAAAAGAGACAAAAAGTGAGGTTTCAAGACCTTTTGTTTTCAATCGATTAGGAGTTTCTTCAAATCATATTTTGTTCTTTGATCAAATTGGAACTCCAAAAGGTGCATATACCAAGAAAAGTAGAACCATCATCCACTAAAGACTTGGGATTTCAAAGCCAAGTAAACGAAAGAAGAATAAAAAGAAATAGTCTACTATTACTATAGATTGTAATGATTTTTGGAGCAAAATACCCTCTCGAATGAAAAATTGAGTGGGTGGTGACCACCGGATCCATGTTGAATGCAAAGCCGCATACTGTGGTTATAACCGGCCAAATCTCTAATCAACCTAAAAAAGAAGAACTTAATGTAGTGATGGTTGGTTATCGTACTTTTGAAGACAGGGATCAAGACCAAACTACTACTGAGGAAGACATTGAGGACGCTCCTTTTGTTTTGGAGGAGGGAAATAAAGCCATAATTGATGAGTTGAAAGAAATCAATCTCAGAATAACGGAAGAGCCTTGCCTAATTTTCCAAAGTGTAAACCTATTGTCCAAGTAAGAAATGGAATATGTTGACTTACTCTGAGAGTATCGAGATGTCTTTCCATGGTCCTATAAAGAGATGCCGAGATTATATCCAAAGGTAGCAATCCACAACTTGGCGATCAAACCTAGGGTCAAGCCAGTGAAACAAGCTCAAAGACGATTCCGTCCAGAGATGATCCCACAGATAGAAGCTGAGGTTAATAAACTCATTGATGCCAATTTCATAAAGGAAGTCAAGTATCCTACTTGGATCTTAAACATTGTTCCTGTCAAAAAGAAAAATGGATAATTAAGAATTTGTTTAGATTTTCGAGACCTAAATAATGTGTGTCCAAAAGATGACTTTCCTCTTCCCATCATTGAAATTATGGTGGACACCACAACTGGTTATGAATGACTTTTCTTCATGGACGGTTTGTCTTGCTATAATCAAATCCCAACGGCTACTAAGGATACAGAGGCCATAGCATTTCAAACACCGAAAGGTATATATTACTACATAGTTATGCCTTTCGAATTGAAGAATGTTTGTGCTACTTATCAGCGAGCAATGCAAAAGATTTTTGATTATAAGCTCTACAAAAGTGTTGAATGCTATGTTGACGATCTAGTTTTAAAATCAAAGAAAGCAACTAACCACATCCATGCATGATCTTCGACAAGTATTTCAGCGTTTACGTAAATTCTAGCTAAAGATGAATCCTTTAAAATGTGCATTTGGAGTCTTGTCAAAAAAGTTTTTAGGGTTCATTGTGATACACCAAGGTATTGAGATTGATCGGTCAAAAATTGATGCAATCCTCAAAATGCCAGAACCTCGCAACATTCATGAATTTAAAAGCTTTTAAGGAAAGTTGGCATACATTCGAAGGTTTATTTTAAATATAGTAGGTCGATGTCAGCCCTTTAGTCAACTCATGTAAAAAGGTGTTCCTTTTGAATGGGATGAATCATGTAGTAATGCTTTTGAAAGCATTAAAACATACTTAATGAATCCACCTGTTGTTAGAGCGTCAATGCAAGGGCGTCCTCTCATCTTGTATATTACTGCTCAAGAATGCTCTTTAGGAGTATTATTAGCACAAGAAAATGATGAAGGAAAGGAAAATTCATTGTATTATCTTAATAGAACACTAATTGGTGCTGAGTTAAATTATTCACCAATTGAGAAGATGTGTTTAGCACTAATGTTTGCTATAAAGAAACTGAGGCATTACTTGTAGGCACATTCAATTCGGCTGATTTCACGTGCTGATATCATCAAATATTTGATGGCCAAACTAGTCTTATCCGAAAGACTAGCAAAGTGGGCTCTATTGCTCCAAGAGTCTGAGATCACATATATCCCACAAAGAGCAACAAAAGGGCAACCTCTTGTTGATTTTCTTGCAAACCATCCTATTCCTGATGATTGGAAGTTCTCCAAAGATTTGCCGGATTAAGAAATTTTCCTTGTTGAAGTTCCACAACCTTGGAGAATGTTCTTTGATGGTGCATCAAGTCAAATGGGTGTAGGAGCTGGAGTTGTTTTCATCACTCTAGAAGGAGAAAGCTTACCTTTCGCGTTCAACTTAGTCGAGAGGTGTTTAAATAATGTTGTAGAATTTCAAGCTTTGATACTTGGCCTTGAAATGGTGATTAACATGAAGATATTTAACTTAAAGATATTTGGAGATTCAAAGTTAGTCATCAATCAAATATTTTCCTCATACGAAGTAAGAAAGCCAAAATTTTTTCCTTACTTTAACTATGCTGTTAAGCTTCTCTGCCACTTTTACAGTACTTCCAATGAGCACGTGTTGAGAAAAGAAAATTGCCAAGCTGATTCTTTAGCAAAGTTGGTATCAAATCTAGCATTACTAGATGTAGAAGCAAAACTATCAGTATGTCAAAGATGGGTAGCACCGCTTATGTAGATGTTGAACCTAAAGAAGTGGATGTTGTCTCTGTTTATGAAATTGATAAAGAAGATTGGCGACAACCACTTGTCAATTATCTAGAGCTTGGAAAATTTCCAGACAATCCAAGAAAAAAAGTTGAAATAAGACGTCGGACTTCTCGCTTCATAAACTTCAAAGATATGTTTTATCGTCACTCTTTTGATGGAATCTTTTTACGCTGCCTTGGAGATGAAGAAGCTACTAAAGCTTTAGAACAAGCACATTCAGGTGTTTATGGTGCACATCAATCTAGGCCTAAGTTGCACTTTCAGATTAAAAGGATGGGGTACTATTGGCCTACGATGGTAACAGATTGTATGAATTACGCTAAAAGATGTCAAGAGTGTCAATTACATGCAAACTTAATTCATTAACCACCTAAACCACTTCACCCAATAGTAGTATCATGGCCTTTTGAAGCCTGGGGATTGGTTGTTATAGGACCACTTTCGATAAGTTCAAGTGGCCACCTATACATTATTGCGGCTACTAATTACTTCTTAAAATGGGCTAAAGCTGCTCCATACAAAGAAATCAAGAAGGAGACTGTAGTGAGCTATATTAGAATGAACGTCATTTATTGCTTTGGTGTACCTCAATACATTATAACTGATAATGGAAGGGAATTCTATAATAAGGCCATGGACAAGTTATGTGAGCAATTCAAATTGAACCAATATAATTTGTCCATGTACAATGCACCAACAAACAGGCTTGCAGAAGCATTCAATAAAACTTTGGGCAAACTCCTTAAGAAGATAGTCAATCGATAAAAAAAGGATTAGCATGAAAGGTTAGGGGAGGCATTATAGGCTTATCGAACTACATAAAGAACATCAACTCAAGCAACTCTATATTCGCTTGTTTATGGTGTAGAAGTTGTCCTTCATCTCGAACAACAAATTCCATCCTTCAGAATTGTCATTCAAGAAGGTGTCTCTAATGAAGATAATGCTCGCTTCGCCTATAAAAGTTAAAAGCACTAGATGAAAAATGACTTGAAGCGTAATAATGTTTGGAGTGTTATCAAGCTCGCATGTGCAAAGCTTTTAATAAGAAGGTGAGAATCCACTCTTTTTAAGTTAGTGATCTGGTTTTAACAATAAGAAGGCCAATAATCATGTCGCGACGTATGGGCAATAAGTTCCTTTCATATTGGGATGGACCATATGTAGTTCAAGAGGTCTACTCGAATGGAGCATATAAGATAATTGATCAAGATGGGGTGCAGATCGGGCCAATCAACAGTAAGTTTTTGAAAAGATACTACGCCTAAAAGCTCGACAGCGCTCCTGGCCCGCACAAGCTAAAACTGTGAATGGCTAATAAAATAAAAACAACAAAAAATCTTATAATTGAACTAGGTTATGACTTTATCCTTCCAAAAGAAGGTATGCAGGCAGCTTAGTATTACAATAATAAGTTTAGTCACATAATAAAAATCTCTTATAGTTGAACTACGCTATGACTTTATCCTTCCAAAAGAAGGTACATAGGCAGCTTAGTATTACACTAAGTTTAGTCACACAATAAAAATCTCTTATAGTTGAACTACGTTATAACTTTATCCTTCTAAAAAGAAGGTACATAGGCAGCTTAGTATTTTGCTAAGTACAGTCACAAAAAAAAATTCTAAATTGAGCGAAATGGATAAGCATGATAAGTGATTTACGAAATCAAATTTTATTAATAATAAAAGAATTGATTACATTAAAAAAATGACTAAGCAAAGTCTAAAAAAAGAAATCTTCTATGGATTCCATTCAAACTGCTCCAACTCATTGCGCTTATCAGAAAGTAGCTTTTGCAACTTAGAGAGAGATTGCTCATCTTCTTCATTGCAGATCGACATAGCTTCAACTTTGGATATTTCCTCAGGAACTTATGAAACCATGCTCTGTTTCTCCAAGACATCACTTTTCATACCTTCTAAGGAGGATTCAAGTACCTTCTTTGTTAAAGTCAGCCTTGCTAGTTCTTCCTCAATTTTGATAAGTTCATCCTTGGCATATGAAGAATTGGCAATAGCTTCTTTCTCAAGACTTAAAGAATCATCCAGCTACCCTCTTAACTTTTCTAATTTCTTTAGTTGGAACTCTAATGAAAAGATTAAAGAAAAAGATGATTTCAGCTGCAAGAAATCATCTGCAAGTTGAAGGTAGCCTGTGAATTACTCTCTTAGGAAAGTGGTATCAAATCCTTCTCCTTAACCCCTTCCATGCCATTACTGAAAATTTATGGTTAAAGTCAGTCATAAAATCATTACCACGAAATGCAGACATTTCAAAAGTAGCATGGCAACTTGCTTTCTTTGTTTGATGAGCATCTCGTGATTTTCGCCATAATGACCGGTGCCAAACTCTTTCAATGGAGGATTTCAATCAAGATCCTTCGAATTAATTAAAGGGAGGTCAAAAGAAGTTGGCCCAAGTATAGAACTCATGCTATCTAAGGGCAATGCATAAGGTTCATCATCACAAATCATATCATTAAAGCCCAACTACAATAAGAAATTTGCAAAATAAATTTCAAAAGATTGAAGAAAAAAAATTTAAAAAATAGGGAAAAAAAAAAGCTTAGTAGGTCATTAGGATCATAAAATTATTGTGCTGATGAACCCTGATTGTTTCATTTCACTTTCTTCTAACAACGGTCGGAATCATGCCTCTCTTCATTTGAAGGAGATGAATTAAGCATATCTCTTCTAGAACGCCTTTGATTGGAGTGGGAATTCAATGCTTCTTTAACTATTTTTGGAGTTGTTGCAACTTGAGTGGAGATGCCATTATTTGAAGGATTTGATTCATCACTAGCTTCTATAAAGGAATCTTTCTTTGTGGAAGTGCTAGCAGTTGCTTGTGATTTTCTCTTCAACATAATTGGTACTCCTCTCTTATTTTTCACAATAGTAGATTCTTGGGGAGGATTTAAAGGGATGCATCCACTCTTTTTAACATTTGAATTTTTCAAATGAGAAGGCTTTAAAGATTTCAATAATTTTGGCATTACTCTTAAATTCGGCATCTCATCTTAAGGAAAAGCTTTAGACTATTGCACTTTCCACCAATCCTTATACGCTTCAGTGGAGGAGAAACGACCATCAAATTTTACTGAAGGAACAATTAGTTTAGCGCCATTAGTCAAATGAACACAAGATTCCCAAAGCTGTATGACTGTCTCCAAAGATACTCTTGAAAAGGACATATCCATATTACCAAGAAGATCTTGGCAAACACCCAACTGTCTACTAAATCTATAAGGGTTATATGACTCAATGATGTATTGGCTCTTATAGCGAAAAGCCAAGAAGCTTGAAAAATATTGATGAAGTGTTCCACCTAATATGAAGACAACTTACCATTATCCTCCGAAAAGAGGTCTTTCTTCATTACACGAGATGGACCCAAATAAGCTTTCATTTCCATAAAAAGTTTGGTGACTTCAGTTTAATTATAATACTTAGTCATTCATTGTCCACTATAGGAAGTCATTTTAGCATCAACATCATGCGCAAATTGCGTGTCAAAAACGGTTAGCTAACCAAGCATAAACATAATGGAAAGGTAATGGAACTTCACACCTCTTCAAAACTGTAGCAGTAGAGACTACTCGAAAGCCTTTATAAATGCTTGCCAAAATAGGCATAGCCAAAGAAAAGGTGTGGCCAGATGCGATCGTACTTGCAACTTTGAAGGTGCTTGGACGAATAAGATTCACTGGATCATGCGGAAGTACAAACTTGCATAACCAACAAGAAATCAAAGTGGCTAAGTAAACTTCTTCCTGTAAATCATCTTCTATGTTTAGAATTTCAAAAGGCTTTTGCCAGTTCGCATCTTGCAGTAATTTGTTACTAATAACACTTGAAGGATTGAAGTTCTTCTTGGGAGGAGTAGTTCCTTTGGTGTAGTCCTTTTCAGGAGGCCCAAGATATCTAACAAAATCGCAAAACCAAAATTTTACCCAGTTGCGAACCTTCAACTCAAAGCTATTGTCAACCCATTTGGCATTTTTGTAGTATGCATAAAATAAGTATTTGCAACTTTGTGGTAAGAAAAGAGTTCCACCTCCATCGACTCTAATAAGATCTGCAGTTGAAGGGATCATATCATCATAAAATGAGCCATGGATTGGAAGTTCTCCTAGGAACTTTAAATCCAAACGATAAATCGACTCTTCTCCAACTAGGAGGAAAAGAGTATTTGTTAAAGCACTCCAATGTTCACAAAAACAATGAATGACGTTGGGCAAGTGATCATAAGTGAAGAGTGATGTGAACAAAGCATGATACACATTCGCTTTCAAAAATAGTTGCTTATTACTTGCCACCACATCTTCAAGCCACTCCCAATAGCGTTCGACAAACGAAAATTCACCAGCAAATTTAAAAGAAGGATGCTAAGAAACTTTGTTGTTGTGGAACTTAGAGAGTTCGGAATGTTGAGGAGAGGAGGGGAAAGTGAAGGGTTCTTTTTTTTTTTTCTTTTAATACAAATTTAGGCATGTGAATTTTTTATTTTATTTTTTATCAATTATTAAATACTTAGTGGGTTAGACAATTATTTTTTTTTTTTTTCCTTTGGTGAGTGGTGACCTAAAGTTTGGTCATTACTCTTTCCCTTTTTGGGTAATAATGGGTAAAGTTAATTTTTTTTTATTAATTTATTTATTTTATTTAAATATATAATTAAATTTTACAAAATTATTCTTCGTGGATTAGATTTTGAGCGGATTACTCTATATTCGTATTCTATCCATATTCCATCTGAATCCGCATAGAACTTTATTTGCAACCTCCATATCTAATCCATTAAATAAATAAATAAATATATATATATATATATATATATATATATATATATATATATATATATATATATTTCTACTATTAAAGTGACGATTGTTTAATTAATAAAAAGACAATGTGATAATTTTCACTTAAATTTTTAGGTCAACTAAATTTTTTGATTTGGACCATATTTGGTAACAACTTTTTATAGTAAATTTTTATATTATTCAAATTAGGCAACTGTTATTGTAATATTTAGACTTAAAAAAAACAGTTGATAATGCTTTAAACATTATTCCCTTTAATATTTAAAATATTAAACAATTAACTGTTACTATAACAATTAATAAGTTATAATAACAATTAATAAAATAATTATACATGATGGCTAAATATTGTCTGAGAAGTTAGGCCCACTTAAAGTGGGCTTCCTTAGGCCAAGCTCTTACGTTCATGGGCTCCAGACTGCAATACCATAATCTTGTAGGAAGTGACAGCATACTCCCATCAGTGCTCGAGTGGCCATGCATCCTATGGGGTATCTTAAATTGGGATGTCAATACCTAAATCGGTGGCTCAAGCAGTAGAGGCAATGACTAACATACCTAGTACCACTTTTTTTAATAAAAAAAAGTGAATAAAATAGTTAATTTTATTGAACAAACCCTTTCATAGAATACAAAAACTATATCATATAAATTAGCAGCAATAATGAAATTAATTAAATTAAGTGAATATTTGATAAAGTAATTAGAAAATAAACTCACATTTTCATTAAAAAAAAACAAGTGTTAAAATTACTTATGCTTGCTACCATGGCGTGAAAATAATGAGTTTGTTTTGTTTTTTTTTTTTTTTAGAAGAGTTTGTTTTGTTGAAGCTTGACAGGTGGTGAGAATTGATGTTCACTTTTGACTTTTTAGTATACAACTAGTATTTACACCTGCACGATGCGCAGAGTAGCATTAAAAAATGAAATAACATTTTCTAACATTATTCAAAAATAATAAAATTATTATCAAATGCATCATAAATACCTAAATCCGTTTAAATACACGATTAAAAATTTAGATACCCAAATATATATAGAAATTCACCTTTAATAACCAAACTCGTCCCGAACTCAATTATAATTATCTGTTTAAATACTCAAATCGGATCATGTTAAAAATATATTTTTTTATTTTTCAAAAAAAAGTAAAAATTACTAATTATTATTTTGATTTAATAAAAAATATAATATAAATATTAAATATGATTATACATTAATATAATTAAAAATGGATATATATATACACACACCTGAGTCTTTTAACCCAACCCAAATTCGATACAGGTAATAAAATTTTATCCGAACTCATCCCAAAATCGTTTATTCACCACTCAAATTCGCCAAATTATATCGGATCTTATTGATTACCCACCTGATAAAGTAGAATTGTCATCTCTAATTTAGATATATTTTCTTAAATATCCTGCAAAACCTTTCACTAACAATAGCAAAAGTCGTGTATGATATGACCTATGTCGAAAAATACACACTATTAATATATTTTTCAATAATGATGATAATTTTTAAAATTTAACTAATTATATTGAAATAAAAAATTAGGTATTTTTTATTTTTATGTTTATGATTTATTATAAATGATTATTTATTTATTTAAAATACTAATGTATAATTTATTTAGTATAGTGTGTGTCATAAGCATATGCACGTCCAACTTGTTTAAAAATTAACATATTTTTTACATTCTCATACCTTGTGTCCCATGTCCATGCAACTTAACTCCTAAATACATGAGGCTACTCCATATATCAAGTCAATCAATCAAGATGTTTTTTTAATTACCAATAAAAATGATGTGTTTTTTCTATTTTTTTATGTCATTGAAATAAGAAATTAAGTTTTTTTTATTTTATGTTTATAGTTTATTACTAATGATTATTTATTTATTTAAAATATTAATGCATTACTTATCCTGTATAGTGTGCCCTAAGTATATGGATGCCATATTTTTAAAAAAATTATCGTATCTTATACGTTCTTATATTTCAGGTCCTGTGTTCGTGCAATATAAATCTTAGTATATGAGACTATTTCATATACCAAGCGAATCAACCAAGTTCTTTTTTTAATTGCTAATTAAAAATGAAATATTTTTTTAATTTATTTTTATATTATTGAAATAATAAATTAAGTTCTTTTTTATTTATATTTATAATTTATTATAAATAATTATTTATTTGTTTGAAATATTAACGTATTACTTATTTTATATATTTCGTGCTAAGCATGTGAATGTCTTACTTGTTTAAAAATTATCATATTATGTACATTCTCATATCTTGTATCTCGTATCCGTATAACTTAACTTCTGGTATATAAGGCTACTACATATACAAAGTCAATCAATCAAGATTTGTTTTAATTACTAATAAAAATGAAGTTTTTTTATTATTTTTATCTCATTGAAATAAGAAATTAAGATTTTTTTTTATTTTATATTTATAATTTATTACAAATGATTATTTATTTATTTAAAATATTAATGTATTAATTATTATGTGTAAAGTGTCCCAAGCTTATGGATGTCCTAATTGTTTAAAAATTATCATATTATGAGCATTCTCATATTTTGTATCCCGTGTCCATGCAACCTAGTTTATAGTATATGAGACTACTCCATATACCAAGCTAATCAATCAAGGTATTTTTTTAATTACCAATAAAAAGTGAAGTGTTTTTTTTCTTTAAATTTATTTTCATGTCGTTAAAATAAAAAATTAAGAAATTTATTTTCATGTCGTTAAAATAAGAAATTAAGTTTTTTTATTTATTTTATGTTTATAATTTATAAATAATTATTTATTTATTTGAAATATTAATGTATTATCTATTCTATATTGTGTGTTCTAAGAGTGCGGTGTCGTACTTTTTTAAAAGTTATCGTATCTCGTATGTTTTCATATCTCGTATCCTGTGTCCGTGCAATTTAACTCCTGACATATGAGACTACTCCATATACCGAACTAATCAAACAAGATTTTTTTAATTACTAATGAAAAATGAAACGTATTTTTTTAATTTGTTTTTGTCATTGAAATAAGAAATTAAATTTTATTTTATTTTATTTTATGTTTATGATTTATTATAAATGATTGTATATTTACTTTAAATATTAATGAATTATTTATTTAGTGTGGCATATTCTAAGCATGTGAATATCTTACTTTTCAAAATCATTTCTTGAAGCATGTGAATTACTTATTAATTATTTTATAATAAAAAATAAATTTATATTAATATATTAGTTATAGTGATAATCTTTTTTTATAGACATTAACCTTAATTTTATTTTATGTTTATAATTTATTACAAATGATTATTTATTTTTTTAAAATATTAATATATTACTTATTATGTGTTTTAAGTATATGGATGTCCTACTTATTTAAAAATTAATCAAATTATGTACATTTCCGTATCTTGCATCCTTTGCTCATGCAACTTAACTCCTGATATATGAGATTATTCCATATACTAAGTTAATCAATCAAGATTACCAATAAAAAGTGAAGTGTTTTTTTAATTTATTTTCATGTCTTTGAAATAAGAAATTAAGTTTTTTTATTTTATGTTTATAATTTATTACAAATGATTATTTATTTATTTAAAATATTAATGTATTATTTATTCTGTATTGTGTGTTCTAAGAGGGTAGATTTTGTATTTCTTTAAAATTTATTGTATCTCGTACGTTCTCATATCTCACATACTGTATTCGTGCAACCTAATTCCTGACATATGAGATTACTCTATACACCAAGTTAATCAATCAAGGTTTTTTTTTAGTTACTAATTAAAAATGATGTGTATTTTTTTTAATTTGTTTTTATTTTATTGAAATAAGAAATTAAGTTTTATTTTATTTTATGTTTATGATTTGTTATAAATGGTTGTATATTTATTTGAAATATTAATATATTATTTATTTAGTGTAACGTGTTCTAAACATGTGAATGTCTTACTTTTTAAAAATCATATCCGTAAGCGTGAAGATTACTTATTAACTAGTCGTTAACCGCGCTTCGCGCACGGGTATTTATATTGTTTGAGTAATTATTAATTTTAAAATTTTTTTGATTTATAATGCGTATAACGCATTATGAATGAACAATTACAGAAATTATAATACTTTTAATGAGGGAGTAATTTCTTTTATTTTTAATGAGTATATGTTGTTAGATCTTCTATAAAGTAAGATCAAATATAAAGTATTTAGATAATTTTATTAGATAATAAATATATTTATAGTCATATATATCTTCAAATTTTGTACTTTAAATTGTTCAAAAAACATTTAATAAAAAAATACATATATTTTCAATAAATTATTACAATTAAAAATACTATATTGAACAATCAAAATTTGAAAAATTAAATATATCTACCTTTGTTCAAAGGGATTGCGCAATTACTTTATTTGGAGTTAGGTGAAGCCGTGCATTTTATATTTTATTGCGTTATTATTATTTTTAGATAAATCATATTACTCATTAAAAAAAGGAAGATATATAGAACTTTAAATAAAAGATTAAAAGTGTAAAAAATTTTAAATTTTAAATATATCAAGCCATGACACTTGATTTTGAATAGTAACATATAGAATTAAATTATATATTATATAATAATATAAATTTGTATGATCAAATATTAAAAACATTAGACAAAAAATATATGCTAATGAAATTGAATTAAATAAAAAATATATTATATTAATAGATACAATTTAAAAATTATTATGAATTTATGAAGATCTTAAAATTAATAAAAAATTAAATATAGATCAAAGAACGAATTGGCTATATATTTAGAGAGAGATAAACATTAATCGGGCAAAACAAGAAGAAGTAGAAGCTAGTTTTTTTTTTTTTTTTAGAAAGAAGCTAGGTTGTTTTTATCTCTAAGTATATAAGGAAAATAAAAATAATTTTCAAAGATAATAAAAAGATAAGGCAGATAAAACATAGAATTAATAAAAATTTAAAAAAAATATAAAACTAATAATAAAATAAAATAAAAGGATAATCATATAAAGATAAAATAAATGACGGCAAAATAATTTTCATATGAAAATTAAATAGGTGACTATAAACAAACTAATTAAGTCCTAAAAACTACTACAAAATAAGTAAAAATATTGAATTTACTGTGTCTTGTATAAACATTATGGGCATCATGACCTCATTTATCAAGGTCTTAGTACATATGCGTGGTTAAATTAATGTTGCAAGGTTGGACTAACGTGTATAATCTCACCACTACACGATTTTGTAGAATCTTATCCTTACATAGATAAGAGAATCAAGTTTAACTTATCTTAGCCTCCTAAATTTAATAATATAAACCTAATAAAAGTAGTACTTAAAATTTAGAAGTTGAATTATGAAAGGCACTTGAAGAATTTGATATCAATTTTAACGCAATGATTTAATTCAATAATAAAAAATATAAAAGTGATTTAAACAACGTTATAAACTCAAATAAAAAACTGCAAAAACAAACAGTACCAAGAACAATAGAAAGTCTTTTTCGAAAAGAAAAAAAGGAACAAAAACTACATTAAGTAGGGAGATCGATAATCTCAATCTTTTTTCCCATTTTCAGATAACAAATAAACTGAAAATATACAAATACATGTTTAAAAAAAATGCTAAAATCCTTCGGTAACACAAGAATAAATTACAAAATTTTATTACATCACAATCTTAGGCTGCATCTAAAATTAAGCAAAGCAACGTAGGGGCTTTCAAGCTCATAGTCCGATTTCCTATAATAATGACGCGTTCCCACTAAATGACTGCTATTTTAGTTGATCTATGCTCTTTGCAAGCAATTCACTTTGCTTCTTCTATTAAGGGTGCTATTTTAGTTGCTCTATGCTTCTTGCAAGCAATCTGCTTTGCTTCTTCCATTAAGAGTTTACTATAATCATTCGATGATAAATAAGAATAAAAGAGAAAAAAAATATGTAAATTTTGTATGAAAATGAAAATAATTTAAATAATACATGAAATTAGCTACAGGCTTGGTCCCATGTTCAATGTTCATGTTCAAACAGTTAGCATAACACTTAAATAGCATCTTAACAATCAAATTGATTATTTAGGCAACACAATTTACTTCTCATTCTAATATGAAAATAATGAGGGAAAAATAGGAGACTATAATATTAATAAAGTTTTAAAATGTAATCATTTGTTACCTTTATACAATCTTGTTGTGGTTATTGTTTCACATTTCAAAATCTAAAAACAAACGATATTAATATCTCTAATCTCTAACAACTGCAAAAGACGCAAAAGATCCTGCTGTGTTGGTTATTTCACTAGTCTCAATAGAGGCAGTGATAGTTAAATAGGTGGGTTGATTTTTAGAGAGAGGGAAAGAGAGAGACATGATAGAGAAGAAGATAGATAGAGCGGAAGATAAATAGATCAAGAAAATATATCTACAGTAATAGTAGGTGAACCCGTTAAATAAAAAAAATTCAAAATTCAAAATTTAAAAATTATAATTATCTGTTTCTTTGTTAATTACAAATTAATTTTTTAAAAAATTTAACTGGATAGAAAAATAAAGAGAAATTCTCTAAAATTTCTTAAAAAAGAAAAATAGAAAGCTGAACAAAGGAAAAGGGTTAAATATTCTTTTTATTTAAGCTTTCGAATATATATATGTAGATAGATTATTTTGCGATAAGAAATAAATTTATATTAATATATTATTAGTATCAGAAATAATTTTTTTTATATATATTATTTTGATAAAAATATTATCTAAAATAATTTATCTTTTTACAATTATATTTTATTTTTTTATAATTATTCTAAATAATTATTGTTCAGTTTATACCTGGTTACTTGATTTTTTTAGCGGCTTATACTTATATCTTGAGGATGCAAATTTTTCTGTTTTTAAATATATATATATATAGATTGATAAATAAGCCGTGGCTTGACTTTGCTTAATGGCCCATCTCCTCAAGTATTGGCTTATCTACGGAAACGTAAAATAAATTGGTTTTTTAATATCGCACACTGCTGCGTATCTATCGTTATGGCTATCATTTCTCATTGTCGTCTACCCTTGAAGATATTGCCTCTTCTCATCTAACTAAAAGTCAGTATTATTTGTCTTCCTTTCCTATATTCAATTTTAACATGTTCTTCAGATTTCAAATATTGGGTTACTCTCTGAAATATCAATTATAATAATAATTTAACTGAGCATTTGGTTTTATCATTGAACTCGTTCAATAAATAATCAATCAAACGATAATAATTACATTGTTAATATATTAGCAAACAGATCATTGTTATTTTTTTATTCAGCAAAATCAAAATGTTGAATAAAAATTAAATTATCAATCATTTGAGTTTGAATTTTAATTGAATTATTTTTTTAGGATAAAGCGGGAGTTGCTTTAAGTGGGGTCAAATAAGTAAATGTGCACCAGCATGAAGAAGCAAAAATCATTTCCCGCTTTTTTTCTAGGTTTATATTATATTTTGTCACGTGCTTTTACGGTGGTGGAACTAATTATAGATGGCTTTTCTATTTTATATTTTCGGCTTGCTTTTTTATTTTATTATTGTTTCATGTCTATTATCAACTATTAATATTTGATAGTTAAATAATAAAAATTATTTGTTTTTTTATGAATCTATATCTAATTCAAACTCTAACATAGTTATAGTGTTTAAATATGATTTTAATACATTTTATTAATTAAATTCTAATCAATACTCCCAAAACATCAAATTTGAATTTAAAATATTCTGGAAATAAATCAATTTAATTTTCATTAAAATGTTAAAAAAAATATTATTAAAATATTTAATAGTTTATTGATATTTTTATTTATTTATGTATATTAATTATGTTAATGGTATTAAATCTTAAACATGCATCATGTAGTAAAGAATTATTAATTAAAGTACTAAGATAATATATAAATATAAATATAAATTTTTATAATAAAAATTTATATAAAAACATTGGATAAGAATGTTTCAAGAATTCTTCTTTTATTGTATCATTTTTTAAAATTTCAAATAATCAATTATATCTTTAAAATTTTTTAAATGTATTTAATTATAAAATATTTAATAATAATAATCATTTAACTAAAATATAAACAACAATAAAATTCTAGATGTTCTCTCCTTTCATCTTTCTATTTTTTTAGAAATTTTTGTAATTGTATTTTATATTTCTATAATTTGATTAGATCTTGAATATATTTTTAAAATTCTATTTTTTTACTAATATATAGATTATTATGAGCTAGGTAAAAGCCCGCGTATTGTGCGAAAGTTTAATTATAATTATCTTTATTAAAATTTTTTGCAATTTTATAAGGCCAATTTAAAAACAAATAACATGAATTATGTTCATTTTTGAATTTTAGAAAATTATTGTAATTTTGGAAATTAATTTTATTCTAATCTTTTTGCAAGTGCAAACAAAGAAAAATAAAATTTTTTTACTATTTTTTAAATTAAAATCACAAAGTGAATATATGGTAATTGTACGACATAGTTATTGCTGGAAATTAGGTCAATGATCTTTATAATATTGATGATGAATAAAATTATTTCTCTTGTGAGATATGTAAATATATTTTTTGATGACTTTTCTTTTATTGTCTAGGAATTGCATATGTGCATACATAAATATATAGGCTCATATTTTCTTATTTGTTTGGGGATTGCATTATTAACTTAAAGAATAAAAATATCAAAGAAAGTGACTCACAAAGATATCGTCTATTAAATTGTGAATTTTCTTAATTTTACTGTTGATTAATTTACACAAAATTATCTATCACTTCGATGTGTATCTTTAGAGCAGCTTCAAATCCAAATATTTAGAAACTTCAATTAAACCTATAAGAGTCGTTGATAAAATCAATAGATTATTAGAATGTTGGATCAATATTAAAATTTATGGGTTTTACATATCTGTTTGAGAGCTTTTTCAAGATCCAAATGAGATCCACAGAAGGGATAAAATCATAAACACTTGTTCATGCCATGAAATATCACTCTAATGATTCTCAATGAACAATCTGGCTTCATTCTTAGTATTAGAGATCCTATGAAAAGAAACCATTGTACTACTAAACATTCAATTAATTAGATATTAGTTTTTTTAATATTAATTATCTCTAAATATATATTAATTAATTATTATAAAAACATCTGATTACTTAGAGATTAGATTTTTTTTTTTTAAATGATGATTACCTCTAAATATCAGGCAGGCTAGGCCATTAGAGATTAGAGAACATTGAAAAGGGAAGCTCATTGACAATGTAAAGCGTATTGGTATTGTTACTTCTTCATGATAGATACAATCATTCTTTGGCTCTGTTCGGCAAGAGTGTTTTAAGGAGCGGTTAGAGTTTTGACTACGTCAAAATACTGTGTTGATGTATTACATCGTTCGGTGAGATAGTTTATAAATTAACTTTCAGTGGATAACATATCGTTTTGTGAAACGTTATCCTTCCTAAAGTTTAGCGTTTCACTATTTTTTTTAATTTATTGACAGTCTTATCCTTAATTTAAAACACTTCTTGTTATTTCAATTGCATTGTTTTTTCAAACTGTATGCATAAATCCTGTATGAATCCCTTCCCTTCATTAGTTAGCTAGATATCACGAAGTAATGAAATTGTTCAAAACCTGCTATAATACTGCAATGAGACCTTCTTTTATTTTGATTTCTATAATATTTATGTTGTCATAAACGATGAAACTCTTTTACAAGTTCTCTTATCTTCATTCCTATAAGATTTCTCTAGCATAAACAATGAAAGCTTTGTTTTGATATTGTAAAGCTTCCATCAGATTATCAAGGTATGTTCTTGAATTTAAATTTTTGAAGTAATATTTGTCTAGGTTCAACCCTTAGATAGGATTTGCATGGATATCCATTGGTACTGAAAGGTTGGTCCTATTATTATGATATATTCAGTGCTGTATTTTCTTAGCCTTACTCTTAACAATTTTCTTCATCAAGCCAATTAAAAAAGAGCTTTCCTGTAAAATAGAACTAAGCATTATTTCTGAAGTCTAGAATGCACTAATTGTAAAATCTTACAAAGTTAAAAATGTACATCAAAGTACGTTAGATCTTAAAGACATTTGGAGACTAGATATATTAAAAAAAATTATATGTGCATGGAATGCTGGAACATTTATAATCAGTGTGTTTTTGCTTAATTTTATACCGAACAATCTATCAACAAAAGTCAAAATCCTCTTCCCATAGCAGGAAGATGACCAAATTTAACATCAACCCTTCTATAAAGATGTATTATAACACCAATAAGAATGCAAAGAAAAACATATTTGAATGCCAAAAAAGGTTTTACTTGTTTATATGCAGTTGATAAGGATTAATCAAGAGAGGAAAGGAGTTTGAGTTTTTACTCTAACACCCTAGCTTTTGCTATTATCGAAGTTAGTTGGTACTCGAATTAAACTAAATAATCATTGTATACCTAACATATTTTCAGGTGAAAAAGTTTGAGTGCTCTATACATATCCAAAACCCAAAATATATTTTAAACTTGAAAATAAAACTTATTGGGGGATTTCCTTGATATAAAGAATTGCTCAGTTTTCCACTTGCATATGTGTTTAGAGCAAAGTATTTCCTAATTAATATTGTAACTTAAGAAACAATTCAAAGGACAGTATATTAAGAAAGGAAGAAGGTAAATGTATTGTCAGAAGGAGAGAATTTGCAAAGAAATATTATTGTGCAAAGAAATTAAAATTCAGAGATACTCTCATTTTTTTAAAAAGTAGGCTTGAAACATATTTTAATTTGTAGATACTTTGAATATTTTAGAGATAGTTGCATTTTGTCACTCAAAAGAAATCCCTCAAACAAATATTATATTGACACTTCAATCTATCAAAGTAAACAACTGATTGACATTAAGGTTGTAGAAGAGATAACATATTTGCAAAAGTATTAGTAGATAACAAATGATATTTGGTTTAGAATTAGTTTTATTGGATGTGATTTCCTTACTTGTGTCAGTTTCTATAACTTGAGCTAATTTGACATCTTTGGAGCAAGGAAAGAAAGCTAGAAGTAGTATTGATAAAACGTCTTAGGTCATGTTTGTTGGTCATTTTTCTTGTTTATTTTACTTTGGGATTATCTTGTGGTTTGTAATAGTTGGCAAGTTTTGGTTGGGTTTGTAATAATTTTTTATTACAGTTTATTGTTTAATAAATATATTTTTATCTTAAGAACATGTTTGATATTGTGTTGTTTTTCATTTTGGTTGTACTGCTGGTGTAATTGAGTATTGCTATTATCAGACTTATTGCTCTCATCTCCTTTCATTTTTTTGTCCTTGTAATTTCACTATGTGCAGGCTACATTAATGAGGAAGAAGTAAGAATAAGGTTATAATTACATATGCAAAAATCCAAAAACAATTAGAGAAGAGAACAACAGCCTTGAAGCTCCTAAAAAACTCAAAGGCCTTGGTATGTCTAGTTTTTTGGTGTTTTTGTTGCTCTTACTGATTTAAATAAAACCCGATTCACATGTTTAAATTATTAAACTTGTGATTCTCTCTTTTTTTTTTCAATTTTTGTATATAATAAGTAGAGAATTAGAGTTGAATTAACTAAAAAAAGAATTGATCCAAATATAAGAAATAAAAAATGCAAAAAGGTGCTGAAAAAAGCTAATTGACCCAAGTATAAAAAGTAAGTTAGAGCATGAATGTTAAAAGGATGCTTTAATATTGTTGGTCAACGGTTTTGGGATTTCTAGCAAATTAGAGGAATAGATGCAATTGATATTGACATTTCCTAGGTTGCTTTTACATTGGTTGGAACTTATTGATATCATAAAAAAATAGCAATATAAAGCTATTGTGAAGTGATTCCGTGTTAAAGTTTCTTCCTCTTGGTGGGCCAACCACTCCCTAATAACAATAAAATTTTCTAATGGGCTTGTAATAATATTAAACTCTTTTTAGTTTAGTGGTGTAGCATCTGTTACTCAGGTTTAAAGTCCCTCATGGTTAGCGTGATTTTTTAAGTTTTTTATTTTTTAGTTTAGTTTTAGCTAATTATTTTAATTATTTCTTGTATATAAGAAAAGTTTTGGTTAATTTATATATATATAAAAGCACATAAACTTCCAAAATTTTAATAAATTAATTTTTTTTATTGAATGATTTATATCTTTATTTTTAATTTTAAGTTATATTTTAGTTATGAATTTGATTACATTCTGTGAATTCACAGTGTGTATATATATATATATATATATATATATATATATATATATATATATATAAAAGCACCTAAAGTTTCACAATTTTAATAAATTATTTTTTTATTGAATAACTTATATCATTAATTTTAATTTTAGGTTATTAAATTTTATATATTTTTTTAATTTTAATTTTGAATTTGATTCCATTCTATGAATATATAAAACTCACATAAATATTAAAACATACAATAGTATTATAAATTTATTTTTCAATTGTTTATTATTTGCTATTTAATTAATGACACTATTAGAAATATTATAAATTAAATTGAGTAAATAATCATAAAGAATTAATAATATTTTTATGGCTAGGATTATATATTTCTTTTTTGACTTGAATTTTTAATAATTGTCTATTAAGTATTAGATTTAGCCTATTGAATCAACTAATGATTTGAATAAAAATATTATAAAATTAAAATTGAGTAAATAATCATGAGTAATTATTAATGTTCTTGTGGTTGAGCTTATTTTTATTTATTTGATTTTTTTAGTGACATCAAATATTTGTTTGAAGATTATTAAGATGTCGTCAACTTCAAAAAGGGTGATGAAGTGGACTTATGAGGAGATGATTATTTTATGTAATGTTATTCTTCAATTCATAATAAAGAATGGGTGTGGGCAATCTTTTAAATGGAATGAAATTCAAATAGATGGTGAAAAAAAACAGGACGAAAATGTGAGACTACTAGTTGCAAATATAAATATAATGGAATGAGAAAAGATTGGCGTCTGTGGAAACATTTGAAAAACTCAAAAATTGGATTAGGGTGGGATCGTAATTCGGGAAAAATAGAAGCTTCCAATGAATGGTGGCAAAAGAAAATTAAGGTGTGTATATTTTTCTATTATATCAAATTTCATTATAAGGCTAGCACTAGTAAGCTCAATTAAACTTTAGTGTCACTATTCATTATCTTGTAGGAGAATAAGGAAGTCCAAAAATTTCGAGAGAAGGGTATCAACTCTTTTCTAGAGGATAAATGGGATCAAATATTTGAAGATTCATATGCATCTGGCAAAAATGTATACATAACTTCTGTGGAACCTCTAGTTATTAATATTGAGGAATATGCAAAGGATCATGGAGATGGAAATAAATATGAAGAGATGATTGATGAAGAACTAAATGTTCATATTCATAATCTAGAGGATGATGCTAATTTTAATGCTGAATTTGAGTCTGAAGTGAGGAATGAATACAATTTCTTTAAAGAATTTATTGAACATGTAAGCAGTAATGCCAATGGTAGTACTTAAATCACAAATCAAGGTGGAAAAGATAGAATCCAATCATCTAAGATATCCCAAAAAACTAATTTGGAAAAGTTTAAGCGTAAAAGAAGACAATCAACTGGATCTACAATGTTGACAACTCAAATTTCAGAATTTGTATCGTGTTGTAAATTAATGAGCAAAGTAGTCCCAATAGTGGAAGTATAGAAACATCGATCTCTACCATTCCTATGGCAATGTAAATTATTAAGCGTATTGTCACGACCCAAAACCGTGGGCCGGACCGGCACTAGGACCTAGGTAAGCTTAAGGCACCCGAGGCCCGTAGTAAGCCTAAACTATCACATTCCATCCCTATTATCATTAGACTATCGAAATAGTAAGTCCATATTATGACATTTTTCATAAGTCAATCAGAGTTAATAATTTTGACCCAGCATTAGTAATACATACTATACGCAGCCCGGGCCCATATCCATATAATGAAAATAATTTCTCATACAAATATTTATTTTTCATAATATGTTCAAACTATTTATACAGTCTCCCAAATAGTCATTTTCACTCCACAATTTATTTATAATCACATAATAATTATTTTACAAGCCATTATTTATTTCAACATCCTAACTGCGGAGTAAAATAAAATATGCGGAGTATTCTAAATATTA
>CANUEX010075548.1:0-41424 GCA_948099535.1 Jatropha multifida | reverse complement strand
ATTTAATTAGGTTATTTGGTAGTGATTTGTGGTGGAAAAATGAAAGAAAATGGAGAAGAAGGAGAGCTTGAAGTTGGCATGGAAGATGGAGATGGAAGGAGAGAGAAGGTGTTGATGGGTTAAGTAGCAAAGTCAAACTTTGCTTTCTTGGTTTATGCTAAATTAATGGCCATGATCAAGTCTTAGGTAATCTCATCCAATGGCTCCAAATATTCCTCAAATAATTCATTTTCAAATATTATTTAACTCCTCAATTTAATTAAATTTACTCCTCAAAATAATTCACCATTTATTCCTCAATATACCACAATAAAAATAATATTCCCTAGTTACCGCAATTCTCTGAAAATATTCATGAAATATTTTCTACCCACCTAAATCATGCAAACATGCTCCAAAAATATTAATTATAATATTAGACACATGTAGTAATTTTTTCAGACCGAAATAATACTAAGTTCCAGATTGATAGTACTATTCACAGACCAGTAAGCACTATTACCGACACAAAAAAAAAACTCTGAAAAATGGACCATTAGAGAGAGAGGGTATATGTAGGGGGTTTGGGCTTGTAGCAAATGGGGGCTCATGGAGTGATTGATAGTAATGTTTTACGAAAGAGTTGTATTTTGAATTGAAGGGAGTTGTACCTCTATAATTGAAGAGATTGGAGAGGCAAATGGATGAGAATCAGGATGTCAAGGGGGTATAGGCATCTGAGATATGGTGGCAAGTGCATTTGGGGAAGGATCACAGTGAGAAGGGTGGGATGTTTGTATTAAATTCCTCCTCCTCCTCCTCCATAGATGACCAAGTAAAGGAGGTGAAAAATTCATGGAATTTTCAAGCGATTCTTAAGGAAAGGTTAGTTGTTTTCACTTCCTCTTTCTTTTCCATGATTTTATTTTTTATTTCCATGAACTATGATATGAGGTGCTTGCCTATTGTTGCTGACTTGGTGGAGATAATGAAATTATAAGTGTTTTTAAGGTGATTAAGGGTGGTTAAACATGAATTTGAGGACAAGTTTACAAATAACTTTGATAATTTTAGTCATTTGATTGATAATCTATGGATTAGGTATTCTGAGATATGGTAATTATATTATTTAAATTTTAAAAGAGTTGTTATGTATGAATTAATATTAAAAGTAAGTTGAGAGTGCTTAAGGAGGTAAAGAATTGCTTAAGTCTATCACAATTGAGCTGTCTAAAAATTCAGTCACAAAGATTGAATTATTTAAATTAGTAAATAAACTCCAAAAATTATGAAATTTTTCAAAAAACTATGTTAGGATGTTGGGAAGGTTGTGGTAAAAGGGTTAATACAATGAATACAGGTTGCTCAATGAGAATTTGCTTAAAATTCAGCCTTTGTAATTGACCTATTTGACTAGGCAAATGGATTTCATAATTTATAAAATTTAATCTGGAAATAGCCTGAGATATGAGAAAGATTCTATAAAAATTTTAGGACAAATGAATAAAAGAAAATGGATTTATAATTAAATCAATGCAGGCTACTCAGTATGAGAAAACTTGGAATTTAGCTTCTATAATTAGGCCAATTGACCATAAAAATCAGGTTCAAAAATTGTAAAAAATTTTATAGGGCAGTGCCCTAAGATGTTGGGATCATACTGTAAAAATTTCACAGCAAAATAAAAATATAGAAGTGTAGATATAGTCAATGGAATGCAAGTTACTCAAATGCTGAAATTCAGCATTACATGAACATTTAATGAATTAAGCATGCCATTGACTTCTATAATTTTAGTTGTTTATTTTTATGTATATAAGATGAGGTTAATTGTTGAATATGAAGTGTTTTATGCTTAAACTAAGGTAATATAATACCTGGACAAGCATAGTGAAAATAAAAGAAAAGTATGACTACTACATTTTAATGCTTAATTTGTATTTCTATGATAGTATGTGTAATCCAAGGTGTAGTGAATTAATGTTAATGTTAATGTTAATTTCATATTATAGTTGTTGAGAGGAGAAGATTAGAAGATAAATAAACATTTAGAGGAGAAAGGATAGAAGAACCTTCCAATTCAGGTTAGTGCAATATTATTTTTTTTAACTTGATTAAAATCAAAATATATTTGATTTACATCTTAATTTCGTCAAATGATTTATGATTAAAAGGAGAAATATTAGAATGAAAGTTTTATAGATTTTGAAAAGAAAGAATTATATCAACTTCCTTGGGTAACAATCAATATGCCACAGATCATCAACTTCCTTGCATAGCTTGATTGTATGCCCACATTTTACAGTAAAAATAATAGAAATAGACAAACCCTCAGATTTCAGAAATATCTAGATTGCTTTCCGTTGAACTTAATCATGGTCCCTCGTAACATTGGTTTTTAAAGATCAACAACTCTGTACTTGATATACTTACCTCAAATAACTTCCTCATTTTGATAAGTGCCAATTAGGGCTGTGCAAATCTGAACTGACATGAAAACATGAACAATCCGAACTAACCCGACCAAAATATAGGGTTACAATGGATTTTTTGGATCGGGTCAAGTCAGTCAATTTGAGGGATGTGTATCCCTTATTTGGTTTGAATGTGTCAGTCAAATACTTTGTTTAACCTGACCCTAGTTGAAAAAATGAAAATTCAATTATTTTTTATTTCCTTAGATGAGTCACTCTCTTTTCTTTCTTCTTTTGCTTGTAAAATTAAAAATCCCAAATCAAAATCTTTATTTTTTTATTGAAGATGGTATGTATTTTTTCTTTTAGTAACTAAAATTATAATTAACTAGTTTAAGGTTTCATATTTTTTATTTCTATTTTGTATGTTAAATACCTAATTGTGACTTTTTAATTTGCTATGGTTTGGTTAATTTTTGAAAATAGAAAATTATGGTTTATATAATTGAGATTATTATGGTTTGATTATTTTATGATTTTTTTTCCATTATGAATGTTTGATGTTGATTATAGTTTGATTATTGTTTTATGTTTTTTTATTATGGTTGTTTGAGCAACAATTATTTTTCTACATAATTTTTTTATTACTATGGTTTAATTATGGATCTGAATAAAAATTTTGATTGTGCAAGAGTTATATAAAAAAGTATTCGACCCATGAAAAAAATGCTTAATTGAAATTCAGGTTAAATGAGCCTCGAATAACCCGATCCATTCGGGTTGGTGAAACTATTATGCCAATGTATCTGCCTAACTTGCTATAAATTAGTTTTGCCATTGATTCATTCATATACCTCACAATCAAATTATAAGTCCTCACCCATAACAAGCAATGGCTGAAATCGATGGTGGTTGATTTCTCATCACCTTCTAGCTCATGTAAGATTAGAATGTTCTTTTCAAAATGCCATAGGGCATTGTTTAACACAATTGCTTTATCCTTTGAGTGGTAGAACTGAAACAAGAATATGTCCTTGCCCCACTCCCTCGCCACTGCCCATATTTTGCCTTCCAAACCCGTGTCATAGTCCCTATAAGTGAAAACTTGTTAAAATTTCTTTATGTCCATAGCTTTCTCAACAAGTAAAGAATTTTTTTTGTGTTCAATTGAAATTGGCTCGACTTCCCCAAACTCCAATGCTTCAGTTGCGATATAGGTCGATACATTAGCCATTACAGGGAACACTACTGCTTCATATATCCACAGTTGCTAATCTCACCTTGAATGCAGATATCTGAGTATCAAAAAGATGGTACCTGCGAAAAGACAGGTTAAAAAATAAAGAAACAACACAAGACAGGTATGGTGAAAAAAGAATAAAACGAGAGGAACGAGACAACAAAAACAACATAAATGAGAGACAAGGAGAATCCAATAGGAAAGGAGATGCATAAGCTAAGGGAATCCTAGAATAGAATGACAAAAACTCAAGAAATGAGAAATCGTAGTTAGAAGAAAGTAGAAACCCTAAACTTCCACAAGGAGAGAATACAAAATTGTATTTTTTTTTAAATAATAAAATTTTAAAAGGTTTAATTATACATATTCTATTTGAAGTTAACTTTTTAAAAAGCATATCCAATCAAATTATATAAATATAAAAAAATATTATAAAAATATACTTTTTTTTTCCCTTTTTCTTTCACTGCCAATAAAATATTTTAAATTATAATAAAAATAGAATCAAATATTTAAAAATAAATTTAAAAAATAAAATATAAAATGTCTCATTATCATATGTATTTTTAAAAAAATAAATTTAAAAAAGGTAAGACTTAAAATTTGAAATGCTTAATTATCTATATATATTTATTTAAAAAATAATTTTAATAAATTATATTCAAGCAATTAATGAAATGTAATTTTCTGATTAATCATGATAAAAATCTCTTTATTTCCTCTATTTCAATATTTATATCATTTATATATAATAGATTATAAATACATATAGATATTGCATATTATTGATATATAAATATAGATAAATTTAACTATAAGCAGTTAAATTTTATGAAGTTAAAACTTATAAAATTCAAAAAACAGTTATTCCATGTGATATTATTATAGTCCTACTAATCACTAGATTAAATAGTAGGGGAAAAGCATAATTTTCTAATATTTTCTTTATTCAAAATCGGACCTCTCATTGCCTTGGGGAAAGCACTTAAATGAACATCCCAAAATGGAGATTTCTTCCTAACATAACCAATGCCGATACATTTTCCTTCGTGACAAAAAATGGAATAGGGAAAGAAGTACCTAAACAAATAGCAATCGAGAAGAGAGAGAAATTGTTAGATCCAACACCAGAGATCGATCATATCTTGGAGAGAAACATATTGCAATCATGAAGAAGCAAAATACATCATCGACAACAAAACCTGCAAACACTGTTCTTCCATATCAAACGTCAAGATTAAGGGACCACTACGTGATAGGCAAGAAATTAGGCCAAGGCCAATTTGGCACCACATATCTTTGTACCAACAAAGCCACAAATAGACAATATGCCTGCAAATCAATCCCAAAGCGAAAGCTTCTTTGCAAAGAAGACTATGAAGATGTGTGGAGGGAGATCCAGATCATGCACCATCTATCTGAGCACCCAAATGTGGTGCAAATCAAGGGTACCTATGAGGACACCATGTTTGTGCACTTGGTTATGGAATTATGTGCAGGTGGTGAGCTTTTTGATAGGATTGTGGCAAAGGGTCATTATAGCGAGAAAGAAGCTGCTAAGTTGATTAAAATTATTGTTGGGGTGGTCGAGGGTTGTCATTCTTTGGGTGTTATGCATAGAGATCTTAAGCCTGAAAATTTCTTGTTTGATACCCCCGGTGAAGATGCCAAGCTTCAGGCCACCGATTTTGGGCTCTCTGTCTTCTACAAGCCAGGTTTTTTTTTTTTTTTTTGAAGAAATGATTTTTTCTTGTTTCTCATTTTGATTGGGTATTTCTTGGATTTTTCTTTCTTTTTATTATTGATGATTTGGTAAATTCATATTTTGTTGTGATTTTAATTGATTGGGATAATGGTTGGTTGAGGGCATTCATAATCTGTCGTGATTTTGATTGACTAAAAAAACGGTTGATTTGTGGGCATTCATTGTTTTACACTTTTCTTTTTTCTTTATCTGGTATGAATCTTTTAAAGATTTGTAGTTAGATCTTTTTGGTTATTTGGAGATCGGAGTCCTTTTTGTCCAGCTACTAAATTTTTATTGATTGTTTGGTTGATAGGATCGAATTGCTGTGTTCTTTTGTCTCTTCCTGGCTCAAAAAACCTGGTTATTTTACATTTATTGTAATTTATATTCTTGTTATGCCTTTTATTAATTGTCTGCTAAGGATTGTAATTTGCATTTGAAACTTTTTCTGGTGTTGTGAATCAGAAGCCTGTTTGATAAATGGATTTATTGTATTGTAAAAGTGTTGATTTTCAGTCTTATAACTCAAAATGCATGTTTTTCCCCATACAAGATTGCCTCCCACCGATTGCTTCTTTTACCATTGTTTTATTTCCTTAATAATAAATCCTACTTCTTTCGTGGTTATGTTTCTATATTTTAATTTCATTGAAATGGTTAAACTTGAGCCTAATTCTAATAACATTGGTAGAATTTATAATATGATATAAACATTAATGTGAATTTTATGCATTGGGATATAAGATTATCACACATATATATTCTGCTTCATTATGTGAATTAAGAATGAATTTTACTTTGATAAACAAAGTACCTATGTGCCCAAAAGAAAGAGAAAGTGAGAGAGAAAAGGGATAGAATTATGGTTTGCAATATTCACTTGGTTCCAATGTGTAATTGTCAACATTGCTAGGACTTGAGCTGCTTAAGCGATTATTGCCTGTAAAAATGTTCAGTTTTCGTGATTCAAAGATCTGAAATTATGGGTGCTACAGTGCCATTGCAACAAAGGGGGCAACCGCTTCATAGAGGCCCTAGTGCAGTAGAGCTTCCTTAAAATTTTGTGCCATCCTTCTTATGTCCAGTTTGACCCTTAAATACTCTTCTGTTCCAAAATATAATTCATTAAAGGTTTTTGTATAGGGATTAAGGAAACAATTAGTTCTCCTAAATTATAACAAAACTAAGGAAAAGTTGACCAAATTATTTATATCTCAAAATCAAGAGTAACTTATGAAAGTTGTTAGTTTATCTAATGTAAATAAAGGTAACATTAGAAAGACAACATTAATTGCCCCTTGAAATACTCAAAACGACTTATATTTTGAGACAAAATAAACAACTAAAAATGACTTCCATTTTGGGATAGAGGGAGTAAAGAGTCTAAAAGTGCCCTTAAAAAATAAGCAAAAAGCTGAGCCAATCAAAGAAAAATAGTTATTTTTGAAGAAGATAATTTATCTTAATGTTATTGTACCATCTAAACTGCATGGTGGCCCCACTTTTGGTGGCTAAAATCTTATTTGTTTTTCTTGTACCATTTGTCAACTAGTTTAATGATGTGATGAAATGAAGGCGAAAAGTTTTAACTTTTAAGCGTTAACTGGATACTTGTAATTTAGAAGTGTATTTCCTTCTTGTTTATATAGTTCATATGGTCAGCTTTGTCATTAGTTTACTTTATGAAGTTATTTGAATTCTTATTATTGTATTCAATGATTGTACTAATATATAGAATGAGAAAGGTTACCAAGGGAAGAATAATATAAAAATATAACATAGAAAAAAGATTGGTTTAAACTCTCTCATTGCTGAACTTTTCCCTCAGAAACTTGTGTTTGCCAAGTATTAACTGTTGTTTACTTTTTCCCGTATATTATTCTCCCTCCAGGACAATATTTCTCTGATGTAGTTGGAAGTCCATATTACGTTGCACCTGAGGTTTTGCTAAAGCTTTATGGACCTGAAGTAGATGTCTGGAGCGCAGGTGTTATCCTTTACATCTTGTTAAGTGGAGTTCCACCTTTTTGGGCAGGTGCTGATCTCAACTGTTAATTTTTCTCTTATTCTAGGCAGCTATATAAATGCGGCTACTTTGCTGATCCTTTGTTCTCTTTTATCTTTTATTTAAACAAAGTAAATTTTTCTTTTTTTTTTCTTTTTCCCTTCTTATTTGCAGAAACTGAATCAGGAATTTTCAGACAGATTTTACAAGGCAAAATAGACTTTGAATCTGAGCCATGGCCCAAAATCTCAGAAAGTGCAAAAGATTTGATACGAAAAATGCTTGAGAGAGACCCTAGGAGAAGGATTTCTGCTCATGAAGTCTTATGTTAGTTGATTCATTCTTACTTAGCTAGGAAGCTATTTGGTTGTTATAGAAGGCATATAGCCGTAGTTTACCTTTGTTAAAATTCTTACAAATATATAAAATTGTAATATGTTTTCAGGTCACCCATGGATTGTGGATGACAGAGTTGCTCCTGACAAACCTCTGGATTCTGCAGTATTATCACGCCTGAAGAAATTCTCAGCAATGAATAAACTTAAAAAGATGGCGTTGCGTGTATGTTTTTGTTCATATTTTTCCTATTATTATCTCCAGAGATTTCAGAATCTTGTGACAATAATTTGATATTCAACTTACCATGTCAGTTGAATTATAAATTGCAGTCTTGCATGAGATTTTATGATATTGTGTTTAATAACAGGGCTTTTAGAAAGTGAACAATAATTTGCAGTTATGGTTTTATGGAGTTGAGAAATGCAATGCTGTAACATAAATCTTTTAACTCTACTTCTAAGAATTGATACCCCTGAACAATATTCCAACACTGAGCACAGAATTCAAATCAATTAATTAGCATAATCTGTAGGATGTATTGTGTTTCATAAAAGGATATATATAGACTGAACTTTCATTTAGATTGCATTTACTCTTGGATTCAAGAAACAAGGTGAAGTTGAAAATGCATTTTATCATAAAATATTAAAAAAGTTGCTTTGTTATTCCTGATTCAATGCCATAAAGGATGTTGTCATACCTAGTATGTCTCATTTTCACATGGTACTCTTTTTTAAATTGATAAATAGTTTGGTTCTGTTATCCATAATATTTTGCATTCACTTTTTTGCAATTTCAAAATTATTTTCCAGGTCATAGCGGAAAGACTTTCTGAAGAAGAAATTGGTGGTTTGAAAGAGTTGTTTAAAATGATTGATACAGACGGTAATGGGACAATAACATTTGAGGAACTTAAGGTGGGTTTGAAGAGAGTGGGTTCTGATTTGATGGAATGTGAAATCAAGGCTCTAATGGATGCGGTAAATGATCTATTATAAATGATAGATAGAAAGTTTAATTATACATAATAATTGAGCATATTTTTTATATTGTTGCATTTACCTGTTTGGATAATTGCTAATTCTGACATGGGAACTTCTACAGGCTGATATAGACAATAGTGGAACAATAGACTATGGCGAATTTCTTGCTGCTACTTTGCACTTGAATAAGATGGAGAGAGAGGAGAATTTAATTGCAGCCTTCTCCTTTTTTGACAAAGATGGTAGTGGTTACATCACAGTTGATGAGCTTCAACAGGCTTGCAAAGAGTTTGGTTTAGATGATGTTCAACTGGATGAAATGATCAGAGAAATTGATCAGGATAACGTAAGTCTATATACTGGTATATACCAGCATTATCAGATAATTAAATGACGAGGGAGAGGAAGGAATCAAAGTGCACAATGAATGTAGATTGTGTACTTATTTCAGGTTGTTTTTAGTCTCGATTCCAATCCTAGGAAATGCTATTTTTGCAGGATGGACGAATAGATTATTCAGAGTTCGCTACAATGATGAGAAAGAGCGATGGAGAATATGGAAAGAGCAGAACCATGAGAAGCAATCTGAATTTCAATTTGGCTGATGCCTTGGGGATAAATGAACCTAACTCAGCTACTCCTACTACTAACTGAAAATGTTGGCTTGTATAGTTTAAGCAGTATGCAGTAACGAGGAAAAGAATGCAACAGCTAAGTTCTTAATTAAAGCTGTTGTTTTTACTTTTTTGGGTTAGAAATATTCTACTATTCTTAGTTTTGATGATGAAGTTCTATAAAGCTTATTAATGCTCTATAATAATGATTTACCAACCCCTGCTGTTTTACTGTAACAATTCATCTTCCCTTGAGGTTTAAGTGCAGGATTAATATGACACTGTGACCATGACAGAAGCAGCAATTGATCAAGTAAATTAAAAGTGTAGATTCTTACATTGTCGGTTTTCAAGCCACAGGGCCCTGGTAT
This sequence comes from Jatropha multifida, assembly GCA_948099535.1. NCBI lineage: Eukaryota > Viridiplantae > Streptophyta > Magnoliopsida > Malpighiales > Euphorbiaceae > Jatropha > Jatropha multifida. Next base: position 31,732 of record CANUEX010075548.1, on the reverse strand, counting down.
TGTTGTAGTTGTAATGCTCGGAATGTTGTAATGCTCCAAATGTACTTCCCATTGTCACATTTTGTTCATAACAAATAGTTCGTGATTTACAGTAAATATTTTGTGCAATTGTTTTACAGTAATTTTTCACAATTGAAAAGCAAATACAATTTATTACATATGCAAAGCAGATGTAATAATGGTCATCCCTGTGTTGAATATTCACCAATTTTTCTAAAGGCTAGCAGCCATGGTGACGATTATTTGATGCTCTAGAAAAATTATAGCCTGAACTCATACCATCTATCTCCCTTTTATGATTTTCACACGCTAATTTTCAGTATATGGATTTATGGATTGGGAGATATGGAGATTTATGGCTGGGGCTGCAAAAGATTCAAGCACATGAGCTTAAAGTTGTTCAGGCTTGGTTCGCTAAGTGCTGATAAAAGTTGAGTTCATATTTCATATTAGGCTTAATAAAAGCTCAAGTTTGGGCTCTATAATAGCCGATCAATAATTTTTTTTTCTTATTATTACTTTTAATAATTATTTTGTTGTCAATAAATATTACTAGTTACTAGTAATTAAAACATCATACTATTTGAACTATTTGTTATAATTCTAATAATATTAGGTAATAATTGTAAATTTATAATATTTATTAGGTATTGTAATTATTATTTATCATATTATTGCTATTGCTATTGGATTTCTTAATGTAACTAATTTTTTAAAACATGTGTTGCACGTAAATATCAGTTATTTGTACTCGTTATATAATTTTTTTTCTCTCTGTTTATTTTAAAGGTTTATTATATGTATAATAAGATACTGAGAAAATAAATAAATAGATAGATTCAGTATTTTCTATTTAAATATTTATTATAACTTTACATATTTGTTTATGTTAAAAATAATGATATTAATTATCCATTACAAATAATAGTTACAATTATTCCCTTTAGCCCGGTCAATCTCTTTCTCCCTTTTAAAGAGTTGTATTAATATGTGATTCAGTCTTTTTTAATAAATCGTTCATTGCAAAGTTGAAATCAGTATCGTTATTAATTTGAATATTGTTATCATTCTAAGTTTATTGATAAAAATTTTAAACGTATTGCGTTACTTATTTGGCAGCAAAACCTCTTTGTAGATGACGTTTTTTTGTGTATATTGCGTTCTTTTTTTTCTTATCTGACTTTACAAGAACTTTTGTTATAGATATCGATATTTCTTTTCATGGTGCCATATAAAGCTGTCCGTGTGAGAAAACATCATGTGATAAATAGATACCCATGTTTGATATTTGTTAAACTCTTCAAATTTTTGGAGAGGTTGATTGTGATTAGCCTGATTTTAGGATATATTTAACGTATATATAATGGAGTCCGAATAGTTTGTACCAAATAAGAATTTCGAATCCTGATTTATTTCCTATTTAGAGTTATTTTAAAAGTCTATTTATTTAATTAAAATAATTTATTATTATATATGTTAACAGTAGTCCTCCATCAGTTATTTGGTCATTTATATTCAAATGTAATATTCGTGTAGAGTATTTTCAGAAATTATTTTATTTTATTACTATTTTTTTGTTATTATTATCCGAACATGCCATTACTTTATTTGGCGAAGGTTAAGTGGCCAAGGTTGTGGCGAAATTATTATCCGAAATTAATGATTTTAACAAATGTGTCAATTAGGTTAAGTGGCGAAGCTTGCATATCAAATTTATAGGTTTAATAGCTTGAGTTGTTCACTGGACGGAGATAATTGGATCGCTTAGGCCTCTAGCGAATTGTCCAAATTTTGAACGAAGAAAACTTAGGCCTCTTAGGCCTCTAGTGAACTGTCCAATTTTGGATGGAGAGAACTTGGGCTCTTAGGCCTCTTAGCGAACTGTCTGATTTTGGACGGAGAAAACTTAAGCCTCTTAGGCCTCTAGCAAATTGTCTAATTTTAGATGGAGAAAACTGGGCTACTTAGACCTCTGCCGAATTGTCCCATTGAACGGAGAAAACTGAGCCTCTTAGGGACAACTTATTATTAATTCTATTTAAATTTTCGTAGACTGTGGTAACTTACTATACTCTCAGCCACAAGAAGAAAACAAAACATATATTCTTACATTGCTTTTTTGTTCCAACCCAATAATCAAGGAGCAAAATTCAAAATAAGAGTGTCTAGATTGTATGTAAAAAGAACTCTTGTTAGAGTTTTATATCTTTCATGAACCATAAACGATGCTGGCATTAAAGCATTATTAGCCTATGATAGTATATATAGGTTCTATTCTTCAATATTCAAGAACAATGGAAAAGGACACCTAGATTTTCCAAGAAAATGAGAAGGTGATTCAATTATGAAAATCTAAGGTTTGCATTTGTGGACAATGCCATTGATCTGTCTTTCTAAGAGGTGCTGTCCAACCGCAATTCCTTTTATGCATGACTTAATGTTAACTGAGTGTCTCAAATCAAATTTTCTTGACATTTTCAAATCAAATTCAAATGGAGGAATTTTTCAATATTCTCAGTTTAACCAATACTACCAACAATAACAATTGTCAATCTTAAAATAAAATTAAATTTTTAATAAAATTAGGGTTTTAATAATGTGCAAAAGGGAAATATGATAAGAATGCAGGAAATTTAGTAAATATAGTGAATGAGTTGCAAACAAATCACTCTCTATCTGATTAAATAAGTGATTAAAAATGCACTCAACTACTGCCACAATAATAAGAATCCCTTTGATTACTTTTCATCAATTATTCATCATTCATCGAGAAACCAAAATCTAAACTCATTATATTAAGTATTTACATTTGTTGCTACCTCAAACTATAATCCATAATTCTTTATTAACCTCATCGTTAGATGTTATCAACATTCAATCATGTTCTGATAATATTATTAATCATTCCTTACTTCCCATTAGAGTTCATAAGTTCATTCATGCACAAATGCACAAATGCACAAAAGCACCTACATATATGTAATTCAAAATTCAGCTGCCATTTCAAACAAAATCAGTATTTCTGGTTATTGATAACTACCTAATCTGCTTACATTCAACAAGAACTCATACTTTACTTCTTTCATCATCTCCATATTAAATTTTATGGTCATAATTCTTAATAAATTGATTGCCAATTGAAGATTAAATTCGTAGAATTAAGCAAGCTCTACTTTTTCTCAAATTTCTGGAATTTGGTCTAGCTAGCTGCTGCCAATTCAACATACATCTCAGTTACCAGGTTAAAAACTGCCCTGAACATGTTTAATTATTTATTTCCCACCAAGATATAGTACATGTATGGGACATTAGTTCTCATCTTAATATTTCCAAAAACTCATAAAAAGGATAGGCAATTTGGTTGCTGCCATTACAAGATTTCTCATGTTTTACATATATATATACATGCAAAACTAGATGATTGTTTGCTGTCATATCAAAGAAAATCAAAGTTCTTTGTTCAAAACTCATAATTTATATGCTATCCTATCCATTTCTGATCAATAATTTGATAAAAGACATCGCTTCCTTCCTGTTGTAGTAAAATCCTCAAAATTTATATTGTTCAAATGTTTAAACTATTTTTATAGAGAATAACTTATAAATATGTAATGAGGAAGGTTAGTCGACCTACCTTGTCAACGAACGCTGCTGGAAACGCTCAAGGTGATCAGAGAGAGAGACTGAGATCGCGACAGACTGTTGTCGCGAGGGAGTGTTTTGTCGACCGACGATGTTTGCTTCCCCGCCGTCTAGTGATAAAGTTATTGAAATCGGGGAAAAGGGGAGAAGGAGAGCTGCTGTCACTGGGACCCGGAGAGACAAGTTTTAGGCTCTTGCTTTCCTCTTTCCACCAAAATATAAAAATCAACCAATTAATTATCACAATAAAAAAGTCACAATTTTGGAGGTTTGGATTTCATCTAAGGAGAGAGGAGGAAGAGATGGTGGCCGGAATAGTGAGGGTCTACTGCGATTGCTGGGACAGGTCGCGCGGATGAGCAAGTGATGGTTGGAGGCAGCGTGGCGCGGTTGAAGCTCGCTGGACCGTTGGTCAGGTGTGGCTAAGCTGAGGTCACGCGAGGAGGATACCATTGCCAGTCGAGATTGAACGCGCGACAAGGCTGGAGGGAGGAGCTGTGGTTTTCCTCTTTTCGGGTTTGATTGGTCAAGTGTGTTGGTCTGATTTAAATCTCTGATTCGGTTCAATTGTCTTTGGGAATGACTTGATTTTTCTTCTTTTATTTCGCAAGTGGAAAGTGTGTTCCACGCTCACTGCACCATTGTTAAACTCTCCGAATATTAGGAGAGGTTGATTGTGATTAGCCCAATTTTAAGGTATATTTAACATATATATAATGGAGTCCGAATAGTCCGTACCAAATAAGGATTTCGAATCCTAATTTACTTTCTATTTAGAGTTATTTTAGGGGTCTATTTATTTAATTAAAATAATTTATTATTATATATTAACAATATTGTTTGCCCATAAACTTTGTTTATTGTCGTTGCAAAGCAAAGACGAACTAAAAATTACTTTCTTTTAAAATGAAATGGGTATCTTTCATTTTCTGCAAGAGAGAGGGATATTCTAAGTAAAAATACTTGTTTCTCTGAGTGCTATCCAACTATTATTTCAGGATGGATTACATTGGCTCTAAAATTTCTGCACAATATTCTGGTTCCGTTACACAAACCATTCGAGACATCTAAATTTCTCAAAAGTATTATCAATAGCAGAGAGTTGAGAAATTTCTCTTGGTAGTAGTTGCTTGTGTCATCTACTGCTTCATCGAAACTGTTGTAAATCTTACTTTGGCTAGGGAACAACTCTATCATCTTTTGATTCAAGTCATAAATATATTCGTTTTCTGTTGCTAGTATTGCACAGCTTGTTATATACTGGCCAGAGTTTGCATGCTCTTTAAGCGTTGGAAATACTTCATCAATTAATGATCTCTTGTTGGTTTCATCATTATCATGCTTTACTACTATAACTTCTTGTATCGTTATGTTTCTCTTATTGTTTGTCTGCTCTTCTTCGTTACCAACTCGAAGTAAGAATTCTCCAAAATATCTATCCGTCCTTACTCTCATATTTATCGTTAACCGCAACACTTCCATTACTCTCCAGAGATAGGACTTTATAAGGCTCACACTCACTGTTTCTTGTCTTGTAGCTTTTGGCACCAACAACATGATCCATCTTTTTTCCGTATTCTTATTCTTTTCTCTTTCGAAACTTTCTTCTCACTTGGTTATAGAAGAATCTTTTTCTTTCTTTAATCTGAAAAGAATTTATATTTTTATCGATGCACCTAATCAACCTTCTATAATATTCATTTTTTCCCTTGGGTTTTTGTTAAAATAATTAAAATGAATGCATTTTAATTATTTAAAAAATATAAGATTTATTCAAAAAAATAAAGATTTATTATAAATCAAAGAGATTATATATGTGTACCTTATTTAATGACTCAATAAATTTATTAACCATACATTCATATAATATTTTCCCTTCATCAAACATGCTAGGTGTAATTTTTTTATTTGTATCGATCGTAGTTCTGAAAATCATATTGGGCTGACCAGTTTGATTGGAAATCGAAATGCGATCCGTTCCGAGTTTCATTGCAAAATCGGGTGTTCAAAAGTTCAGACTGAAATGGTAAAAATCAGCTAAAAACTATTGAATCGGACCTGTGAAAAACTGGTTTGACTCAATTTCTGAATATTTTCAAAAATTATGAGTTTTTTTTTAATTTGGTCCTCCTAAAAATTAGGCCCACTAATTTCTTAATCTTTTAGCCTTTTTATTTATAAACTCAAATCCTAATATATTAATTAAATGAAAAATAATAATATATTTTATAGTAATTAATTTTTTTAGTTTTAAATTTATTCATATTTTTTCAAATTTTTATTTTTTTAAAATCAAATTTGAAATCTTTTTATTTGAGTTCAAAAAAATTTTTTAACCTATATTTTCAATTCTATTTAATAAATATTATATATAAATATCCAGTTCAACCGTATTGAACTCGGTTGAACCCTCAGGTTCGGTGAACCCCTATCTTCATCGGTTCATTGAACGATTCGATTCTCAGAACACTGGTATCGACTGTATTGAAATTGACACCTATAAAATAATTTAAAAGATATTACATAACTATTCATAGATATTATATATCTAATTAAAAATATTGCAACAACCAAGCACTAATATTGTATAAAATAATTAAAATAAATGTCATTCTTACTTGTTGATAGTTTAAATGTCTTCAATATCACTACAAGTATAGCATCGCATCGTATTTTCTCATCGCTCTCAGCATAAACTTTTTTATTGCACTTTTTGCAAGATTGATGCCAAAGAAAATTTCTATTCTTAATATTTGTTATCTCCTTCAAAAAAACCTTCATATTCCTATATGTTAAGTGAATATTATCGTCATTAATTGCTAATTTTAAAAAACTTTAACTAAATTCATAAAAGATACATAAATTTAATTAATTTAATCGAAAATACTTACTTGAAATATATGATAAATGATTTATTTTAACTCAACTTTTGGCACAATTCAAAACCTTTCGGATTTGACAACAAATATAAATCTATTATTCTACCCATGTTTATTTGCTAACTACGATAAAATTAATTAAAAAATATTATAACTAGTTATTTAATAGAATATTTAATTTTTTTTATTTTGTGATCAAATTAGTGTATTCACGTATCTACAATTTCACAAGCCTTCATTATTTGTGGATTAATTGGCATTGTACTTGAAGCACCACTATATTTGAGTTGTAAATCACCTAATTTAAAAAATAAATTAAGAAATCAATAAATAATCTAATAAAAATAATGTAATTAATTTCTATAGAGTAAATAAGAAAATATATTGAAAGAATAAATTGACAAAATCAATAAATAATTCAATATAAATAATTTAATTAACCTCCATAATAGGAAGCAGTTAAATTTGATAATGCTAGAACTGGTAAAAAACTATTTATGTTTGTAAAAATCTTCAAGTATTTTGCCTTCATCTGCTGCATCGTTCTAAAATATTAAAAATATTTTCTCCAAACTAAAAACAAATAAAGTTACGAAATTTTAGAGCAACAAATAATAAATAAATTTAATAATAAAAAATTATTAAGATAATTATTACACTCTTGTCATAATTATAAACTCTTTTTTCACCCCGCTAGTGCTGGTTGGACATAGACAGTAATTGCTAAAGTATCTAAAAAATGTAATAAATTTAATTAATAAGATTATATAACATAATATAAATAATAAGTTTTTAATTAATTATAGAAGTTTCAAACAAACTTAATAATTTCGTCTTGTTCTCCCTAACATATTCTTTCACATCATCGAATGTATTGAACCTATATTGCAAGATTTCCTTTGGAATTGATTTTCATACTCCTTTAACATAGTATATTTATTAAGGTTCAACTCTGATCTCTTATGAACATTAGAATAAGAAGCATGAACTGTTCTAACATGTCCATTAGTTATAAAATAAATTTTTCCAACCTCTAAAGAATTTTCAAAATATTCTATTACTTCATTAAATATAGTAGCTAAAATTTGAATTTCATGTAGAAAAAAATAATCATAATTAATAAAATAAGATAAAATATGATTCTTTCACAAAATTAATAATTAAATAAAATATTTACTTTAAAATCAAAAAATAATATATTTTTTATCTTTCCAATATTGGTTAATGACCGATAAGATTCTACAATGTTAATCTTAAATACTAATAATTTGATACTTCATTCTTTTTGCCCTACTTCAAGAGTGTCGATTTACCTTCTGAAATAAAAAAAAAAAATAAAGACTTTCACATAAAGCATGAGGAAACAAGAAAAATATTTTCTTGATTATGTAACAATAGCTAGAAAAAAATATTTAATCCTATTCAGTAAAAATTTTGTATATGTAATGATAACTACAACAGCTCACTAATACATTGAATCTATTGGAACCTAGAGAAAAGACTTTCATGTGTTATGCAATTAATTTTTCCATTCCTATTGATACTTTGGAATCTAGAGAAAATTCAAATCAAGTTTTGTTATTTTAAATCAAATTAAGTTAGTTTCACATTAATAAATTAAATATTGTGATCAGCTAGACAAAAAAAAAAAAAAGACTTGGGTAAAAGGTCCGGGTTATTATTATTATTTAACTTGTTGAATATGATGTTTCATCAAATGACAAATATATGAATCGATAAATTTATAACTCTAAACACAAATAAGGAGGAGGTAATGATTATTAAATTATAAGAAATATAAATAATAATTATGCTATTAATTTATAAATAGAGAGAATTAATACTTACCATAAGAAAAGGATATGATTGCAAATTTAAAAGTTATAAATTAGCAAAAGCTTAAAATATTAATTATTGATAGTCAAAAGCAAAAAATTCTCAATAGCGAAAAATAATTAAAACTAAACATATATATACATATATATATAAAATAGTATAACAAAACAAATTCCTAATTAGAATGGTATTAAAGGATAAATTCCTAATTAGGATGAGATTAAATTTATAATAATAATAATGATGATGATGGGATTAGATTAAAATGATAATATTAATAATTAGAATAGAAAAATAAACATGGTATGGAATTTCAATATTAGTTAGGATTCAATAAATTTAAATACATAATTCAGTATTTATTAAATTATATATTTTTATTAAATTATATTCCTAATCATAATATAATTGCTAATTAAAATATAATTAAATTATCTTTAGTACAAATAAAAGATCAATAAAATTAAAAATTATCTCATTATAATAAGGTTAAATTATTTATAATAATATTTTTTATCAATTAAAGTACGTGTGGACGTTTTAGAGATTCAATGTTTCCCTCCGTACTTTTTATATATATTGTAGACAGATAGATTATAAATAGATGGATAATACTAGTTATGACATTAAATATAATTATAATTAAAATTTTAAATAATATTTATAATTAAAATAACTATATTTAAAATAAAAAAATAATTATTTCATTCTTAAGATTTTTATAATTACTTAAATAGTTTTATCTTTTATAATAACTAAGAGACTAATCCTTGTTAAAACAAAAACATAGTTTTTTACGTTACTATTAAAGGTTAAAAAAGATGCTTTGCCATTCTTGTCGACCTCTATTCTCTACTAAAATACCCAAAACTAAAATTCTCTTCGGCTCCCTCAACCCAACGTCCCTCTTTACTGCCAACCACCCCATGTCACCATGGAACTTCGTCTCCAACGCCAAACTACCGCAAGAGTTAAAACCCGATATCCGTACTGATCCAACCGTCATCAACCTTCACCAATATCTCTCTCCTTCAAAAAACTTGTAACTTATTTTTTTATTTTATTATAATTTTTGAAATTAACTTTTGAGACTTGTTATTAAATTGGTTTAATTTTTTTGTCTGAGACTATAATTGGTTACAACAGTAAATACATATCTTGATGAAAAGAATATAGCCTGGAATAATAATTGAACCAAAAAATATTAGAGATCTACGCTTTTGAAACAAGGATTGGATGGCCAAAATAATTGTTTAGAGGAGTTGGATCTTTTACGGAAAAATTAACTAAAAAAGAGTATACTTTTTATGGAAGCATCAAAGAATAGTTAAATATAGAAATTCATCCTTAAACTTTTCAACTTTGAATAATTTATAGTGCACTTGAACTGGCGAATTTTTACATTTTTCAACTATTTAATAAATGTTTAATTGATTTAATTTTGTAAATTGAGGTGTTCAGTAAAATAATTTACAAATTCAAGTGTTTAATAGGTCAAAATGAAAATTGAAAGTGCCATAAAATTAAAATAGCAAAATTTCAGAGTAAATTTAGGTAATTATGATAAATCTCATATACAAAGTAATTATTTTGCCTTAAAACAATATTATAAACATATAATTATAGTAATATACACTATTGTACATTAAAATAGTGATGATTATAAAACTATTAAAATACTAATTCATTAAAATTATAACATTAGTTTTCATAATTAATATGAAAGAAATATTATATATTATAATATATCATGATATTACATTATATTAAATATGATTATAATACTATCTATTATAATTGTCACACCCTACCCACCGTAAAGCATGACATGTCGCCCATATTATATTTAATAAGTACTAAATGATTATAAATACCTACTAAATACACTACAAGGGACTTAAAAATTTTTTTTTTTTACTCATTTACAATTTGTAATAACAAATAAAATGTGGTTGTTCATAATGGAATTTAATTATCCTCTTTTAGTTGATTAATATGCTATAAAAGAAAACACTTTATCAGTAACCAATTACATATTAAATTATAATCTCTATTAATGCTAAATAAAATATTTTAGTCAACAAAACTATTAAGACAATTACTTTTGTAAAAACATGAATGGTTCCATAACCCATAAGCCCATGAAATGTAGTTACATACTAGATCAATTCCATTTATACAAAGTTAAATAAACAATGATAAAAATATACATACAATAAGCACATATAAAAATTACAACTTGTACCATAATTAAAACTCCAGCTGTCTGCTCAATTATAAGACTGTTCTATTAATGTTATTATACATTATACAAAATTCTAATAAAAATTACAATACTCAAATCATTTAAAAAAGCTCTTGTTTTCTCCTTTCATTTCCCTGCGATAGTATAGAAAACACTATCACTAAGCAAAATTGCTTAGTGGTGCTATTTTATAATAAATTATACTTTCACATTTTCCAAATGTTATCAATAATAAACAAAAGATTTCTTATAGAAATACTTTTCATATACTCTTGTTTGAAACCATAACTATCTCAAAACTCACTCTTTAATTTATAAAAAAACATTTGTCATTAACAATAGCAATAGCAATAGCGGTGGAAATCACTTAATTAAAATCCATTAGTTGCCCATATAAATCGATAGAATATCATCAATGTCATTTCCATAAAACATTTATTCAATAATTTAATAATATTTCAATTAGTTTCAGCAATCTAGACAGACTTAATCCAAAAGGCCATCAGAGCTTAGTGTGCACATCTAAACCCATGATCTACAACCTCAATCAGTGATTTTTATCTCAATAGAAGAGGGAGTCTGTCTACAACCTCATTATAGAGGGAGCCGATCTACAACCTCACTATGGATGAATCAATAACGATCATAGTATCCATTTCAACAAATAAAGTGATATCGGCAGGTAATAACCATATTAATTACAATATCAACTTCAACAAATAAAGTGATATTGGAAGGTATTAACCATGTCTATCAATTGCTGTGAGACGACAAATCATTTCATTCGTATTTCGATATCAAAATCAAGTTGGGCAACATTTCATTTTATAACACTGCTACAAATATCCAATCATAGCCACCATTCAAACATTAATTAATAAGTGGCCCATAATCATTATTTTCATAAAAAAGAATATCAATCAATTCATAAAAATCATTAAGAAATCATCTCAATTAATATATCCTTTCCTTTAAAATTCATAAAATAGTATTTCAATAACTCCTTGAAAGAAAATAACTCACATAAAAATATATATAAAAAAACAATATAATTAGCTTTTATTAAAATAGAGAGTTAGTATTGCACTAACCTGGCTTATAAGGCTACATTAGCCTACCTTTCTTATTTACTAACTCTATTCCACTTTTATAGTTTATTTCAACCTATAAACAAATTATACAATAATTTCAGTTCTTTGTTTTGACTATTTATTAATGTATAAATTCTTCTTATTCTTATTTTAACATTTCTTTTCCCGAAATATCATAAACTTATATTCTTAATCAAATCAATTGATTTAAATCTTTCATGAATTTATTTATCATTTCAATTCCATATATCTTTAACACATAATTAAATTTGTTATTTCTCTTTAAGAACCAATGAAATTCAATCCATTTATTTTGGTTTCTAACTCAATTATCCCAACTTCCAATTTTTTATCAAGTGTTCACTACCTCAAGTTTTTAATAAATAAATTCAATAAGAATATTTTTAATTGAATGCTACTAATTATCGAATAAGCCATATTTGAATATTTTAATTATTAAATTAATGAAATTCGGGGTGGTATAATAATACTAGTTATCATTGTTAATAAAAAAAATACTATATGTGGTGATACGACTGAATATTTTGAACAAAGCAGTGTATAAGCCTATTTGGAGTGTTATAGATGAGAGAATTAGTGAGTCTCATCAACCCGAATTTACTCAATTCTCAAGTTTACAAATAACTTGTATTTCAAATAGGCCACAATCTTTGTCAAACCCTATTAAATTAGGGTTCTGACTAGTTATTTAAAAGTTAGTGGTTAAATTGATAATAAAGCTTTTTAGTTTTTTTGGGCTAAATGCATGAACATACCCTGTATTTTACTAAACAAAAATCTTGTGGTACCCTAAATTTTACGAATGATCTATTTTGACCCTAAAGTTATGAATTTTGCTAACATTGTATCCCTCTCTGTACTACCAATAAACTTTTTTTTGTGTGTTTTGATTTTTATATGCAAGATATTTACTTCATGTTTAGTTAGTACAACTTCAGAATAATAATTTTCACCTTTTTCAACTATAGAATAAGTGTTTAATTAATCTAATTTTAGAAATTTAAACATTCAATAGAATAATTTTTAGAAGTTCAAGTATTTAAATTGTAGCGTTTAATAAATTAAAATAAATGTTGAGAAATAAAGTTTTTTTTGCGTAAACTATAGGGTGAATTTATGCATTTAGCTGTTTTTATGTAATGGTACTAAGTTTAGGGTTATCTGAGCATTATTAATATTATTATGGTAAATAATTATTTAGTCCCTGAAATTTTATCATGATCACAAGTTAGAACTTCATTTTTTATTTATTTGGTAAATATATTAATTCACCTTTAAAGTTTAACCCATTAACCTATTTAATCATTCCATCAAGGAAAGCATCATTTTATAAGTTAAACATTCCATAATATTTAACTAGTTAGCTCTTTACATAAAGTCTAACTATTAATTTTACCCTCCAATTTTTCAAGTACTTACCATTTGCCTCTAAATCAACCTTCCAATTTGCCTCTTAATCCATTTTTAAGGTGCAATTGCATAAGCAAATGAAGATTAAAATGGACTCCAAAAAAGCCAATGTAAAACACCCATTTTGAATTAAAAGAGACATATTCATGTAATAAATAAGAAAATCAAAATTAGGTTTTTGATTTTAAAATTTAACTAATCTTAAGGTGCAAAAATTATGAATTTGACACTAATTTTGTAACAGTCCGTTTTTCAGTGTCGGTAATAGTGATCTACCAGTCTGTGAATAGTACCATTGATCCGGGACTTGATATTATTTAGGTCCAAAAAAATTACTGTGCATGTCTATTAGTTTATTTAATATTTTTGGAGTATGTTTACATGATTTAGGTGAGTAGAAAATATTTCATGAATATTTTGGAAAATTTAAGTATTTAATGAATAGTGTTTTCTAGTGTAGTATATTAAGAAAAAATTGAGAAATTATTTTTATGGAGTTGATTTAATACATTAGTGGAGTTAAATAATAATTAAAAGAGAATTATTTTGTGAATATTTAGAGCCTTTAGATTAAAATACTTTGACTTAATCCATGCTATACACTTGTCAAAAGGTGGTGAATTAGCAACGTTGGTTTTGTTGACTTGGTCAACAAAGCTTATCAACTAATCCATCTTCTTGTTCCTTTGCCCATTTTAATGCCACTTTCTCTTCTCCCTCTCCTCCATTTTCTCTCAATTTCTCTACTCACAAAACTATACTAAACCACTTAATTAAACCTTGAATTAGTAACTAAACCTTAAGAACTAAGCTAAAGAAGTGATATTTGGTGACTTGAATCAAGGAAATTTGGAGAATCTCTACAAAATAAAGAAGTTGTGATTTTGGATTTTGTGAAGTAATAAGTAAAATTCCTAGCTTAGACATGTAGTTAATGCACTAAATCATGCTCCATCTCTTTCTTTGTTATTTTCTTGATTTTAATGTTGATTTTTGCTACTTTGAAAAGGTTGGAGAACCATCCTCTAAAGGGAAGGAAAAGGCTAAGGAATAAGGTTTTCTAAGCTTATTCAAGCTTAATTTTAAGGTTAGTGCAATAATATCTTCCTTCTCCTTTCATTTCTTCAAGTTTTCAATTTTTAAGTTTTTGAATGAATTTTGAGAATTTTTGTGATTTTATTGGGAAATTTGTCATTTGAATGCTTTTATATGATTTGGCTTGATTTCTAAGCATGATGGGATGCTTGAATGGGAAGAGGAACACTTTCTTCCCTTTCAACCATGAATGGCCGAACCTCCTTAGGAGGAAGGGCATGAGTTTTTGCTTCATGATTTTATTTTATTTTTATGTTAATGTGTTTTTCAATGATTTCTGTTTAAGTTAATGTGGTTATTTTAAAAAGAAAACATTTTTCACTTCATTTGTAAGAGAGGCCGAACCTAGCTTGGTGAAAGGCCTTGAGTTTTCTTTGATTTTTATATTTGATTTTGACTCTAATGAGGTAGTTGATAAGTGATTTATTGGTGGTTTAAACCTTTACCTTGTACTCTAATGTTTAAGAAATTTTCAAGACTTAAAGAGAACTTTAATTGAGTAAAAATGAGTTTTATGATTAATTGTTGTTAAGTAATGATTTTATTAAGTAATTTTGATTTGAAATAAAAGATATTTGATGGAGGGAATCATTCTACCTTTGTGTTCAAGGAAAGGGCTGAACCACCTAATGGTGATTAGGCTTGGCTTATCTTTCTTTTTCTTTTTTTAAGTTAGTTTTATGTATTTCATGATATATTGAGTATGTATATTTGATAAGTACAAGTATGAAAATTGAATAATATTTGAAGTTGTAAGTTAAGTTATTTTGAAGTAAAAATGTTTAGGCTTTGAAATGTTTTGCTAAGGAATCTTACATATGAAATAAGATTATTTGTAAAGAAATGGATTTGTTTTGGGCTCAAGTATGCATGGTTGAAATATGGTAAAATGAGATTTATTCTGGTTATGAGCATGCTGGACTTTGATGCCTCTATGTTATATTATAAGCTATGATCATACGTTAGGCTCTAAATGTCTTTCTGAATAAGCGGACGTGTTTATTATCCGGTGGCGCTTTTATAGGCCAATTCTTTAGTAGCACTTTCACAGGCCACATCCGATGGCGCTTTTATAGGCCAATTATTTCAATTATCTGGTGGCGTTTTCACAGGCCAATTCTCTGGTGGCACTTTCACAGGCCAAATTTCTGTTTCTAATATCTACAAAATCGAATTTAATTATATTTCTCTCAGAATACATATGAACCCTCAATTAAGGAAAATGGAAATATATGGTATTTATAAAATTTTTCTTATATTTGTCAAACTATGAATTTATTTTTAAGAATGAATTTATTTATGATTTTCAGAATATTTAATTTGACTTGTACACCTTCAATATTTTTTTATATTTGATTAAGTATTTTAAGTTATATTTTAATTTTATTGCTTAGGCAATCTCACTTGTGGTATTTTTAAGTTATTTAGCACCACTGAGTTTTATACTCAGCGCATTGATTTTTGTTACGCGCAGGATTAAAATAATGGGTGCTACTCGAAAACCAGAGATGTAGCATTAGAGAAGAAAATGTATTTTGGATAGAATATGTATACGATGTATTTATGGCATGTATAAAAATATTGTAAAAGTTGTATACATTAAGCTTGTAAATTAATGAAGTACGTGATTAGTTAAGAAATATTATTGTTATGTGAATTTGAAGTTTATGGTTATTAGTAGTTAATTCTTGAATGGTTGGCAATATAATATAATAAAACCTAAAATGTTAAGACGTGAAAATTTAGAAGTGCTGTATAACTTATTGTATTGATTTGGAGTATTGGGTTTGGAGGCATAAATATTAAAAGTGTTTTTGTTTTCTTTGTGTGGCAAGTTGATTTTTGGAGGAGACTCTCGCAGTTTTTCTGCAGGATTCCCTATAATATTTTATCTACTTTTTAATTAAAAAATAATCTAAAAAAATACTTGCTTCCATATGAAAACTCAGTCATTTCTAATATATGCTTTAGAATTATTATGTAAGATAAGATGATGGTCTGACACTGAATGTGGCGCTAGTCATCGGGTCCTCTGGGATTCGACGGTGAGTGTTACAAATTTAAGGTTATTCTTCCTAGGAAAATAATAACGAATATGATGATTTTTTTTGCTATTATTGGTGATCTATGTTTAATTTCGAACAAGGAGAGAGATAATGAGTTGAGCAGAAAACAAATTAAATGGTTATTTCTCTCTTTTAATTCAAGCACTATATTTTAAATTTAACTATGTTTGGATTAATATGGAGTTCATTTTTACATTATTTTAATTAAAATTTCAATCTTAATTTATTTTTAGGATGTAATTATAACATGCCCGTAATTTACAAATAAATTAGAGTGTAATAACAATTAAATTTATAAGTTCAGAGTAGCTTGAGTATAAAGATCAATGTGGATTGAAATCATGACCGGAAAAATTTGAGGTAATGATGGTTAAGCCTTTCATTTAATATGATATTACTATTTTTTTTATACATGAAAAACTCAATGGACCAAAATAATATTATGCGCTATATAATAGGGGATAGTCTTTCCCTTTGAATAACATTCACTAAATTAGTGATAACTTTTATAGTGGGGGTCGCTCGAACTCGAGACCTCTTATTTTCTATATTTTCTATAAGAGGTAAGAAAATATTTATTATTAAATGATTCTGACTTACCTAAAAGTAAAAATGCTAACTTTGAACATAGAGCTAAATATTTGAATTAAGGATGGAAGCGGGTGAATACCAATAAATTTTAAAATTAAGTGCCTGCATCTAAATCCGTTTTAATTTTTGCTATCCATACCTATCCAAAATTTATTTGAAATACTCTTATAGGCAAGTATTCGCGAATCTTAAACTATTTAAATTTGAATTTATTTAAAATAAAAATTTTACTAATAATGAATAGTATACACGTGGTACCATTGCAAAGCTTAAACTATCCAAATCCAAACTTATTTAAAAAATAAATTTTATTAATAATGAATACCATACAAGTAGATATCTATTGTCCAAACTCATTTAATATAATAGATAATTGATAATTAATACTTAAAAATTTATATCCCTACTACGATAGTAATTTCACGGTATATACCATTCAAAATCTATTTATAACATCCCTCGTTAAACACATAAGAGCAAGCGAAAACTCAAAATTTCCCACATCCTTTCCATCCCTAATTCCAACGAAGTTGAATTTTAAGCTTTAAGGACTAATCATCGTATCTACTGAATACGAGTGGCAGAATTATAATTATGACTAAACAATTACTTAGGCCTATTATTATATAAAAATATAAGGGCCTATAGGTAATTTAAAAGAAAAATGGATAGGATAAGCCCATTGGCCAAAGCGCCCATCTTGAAACACAGAGCTCTTAGCTCTTGCTCTCATTTCGCAACAATGGCTTCCTCTTCTACAACTCTATCTCTCTGCTCTTCTCTCTCAATTAAATGCAGAATATCTCATAATCAAAATCCTCAATTTTTTTCTAGAACACTTTCTCTCTCGAAGCCTAACTCTGAGTCTCACTTCAGAACCGGTAATTTCACTTCCCCTCCTCCTTTCCCCTCTACAAGACTCTCATTTTTACCCATTTTAAAATCCTCTGAATCCGAAGCCCCCGTCCTTGATGTCGAAGCTAATGCACCTGAATCCCCGCCTGAACCTGAACCTGAAATCGAACCCGCTCCAGTTGTTGATGTTACCAAGGAAGAGCCCAAGGGCGAGGACGTTTTTGCTGTGGTTATGGTGAATAAACTTATTTCATTGTTGCTTTTATGGAATTCGAAGCATAACATGTTTTCTGAAGTTTTGTTTCTTTTGTTTGATTTGTTTAGATTGGCGGGCGTCAGTACATTGTTATTCCTGGGCGATATATTTATGTTCAGAGGTTGAAAGGTGCAAATGTCAATGATAAGGTAGGAGTTTTTTTCTTTGTTTTTGCGTTTTGATTAATTAGAGATTGTTATGCTTTTTGCAATTCTAATGATACTAATGGAGTAGAATTCTTGTCTTGTGATGGTGATTAATTTTTGATTGGTGAAGGAGATTCTATTTGTGATGTAAGTAACAATGTCTTCACTTTTATTTGTAAGGTTGCTTCTATGGATGCCATAATTCTGATTATTCCTGTAAATTATAAAATGCAACTGTACATTAATAGGCTTGGGTAGGTTTGATCTCTATGTTATGCTAGAATTGGAATTTAGAAAGAGAGAGAGAGAGAGAGAGAGAGAGAGAGAGAGAGAGAGAGAGAGAGAGAGAGAGAGAGGCTTCTGAGTGGTATTGAGTGAGTGAGGTGAGGTTGGGGCAGTCTTTGACGTATCATTTTGGTATTGCTAGTAATTCACCCCGGTTTTAGTAAACTGGGCCTCTAGTTTTGTAATAGTCTGCTTTCTTGGAAGTTGGAATGTATGGAGATTTACCGTTGTTTGTGGTGCTTCAAAAATAAACAAGATAAGGTTCTCTCCAGAGTCAACAACTTTTGGGAGTCTTATTTTAAGTTTCTGCCTTAGTATTATTCTCATGTTGCCTATGTTGTTCTATTCTTTGTGCAATTGGTGTTGGTGGCTGTAAACAATATTTCATATTCAACTATATAAGAAATTAACATGAATGGTGTTTTCAGTTATTCTAAGACTGAACGGTCATCTACCAGCAGTTTTATGTGCATGTAGTTGCTATATTTCACTTTCAGAAGCTGTTTGGAGAGGAATGTTTTTCAGATCATCAAGAAAATGAAGTACTATTCAGAATTTGCTTTCGTAGATGCAGTATGTATCATTGGGTAGAAAGGCACTGAAGTACCTACGATCAAAAGTATTCCACTTGAGTGATATTATGCTAGTAAAATTGTCATCTTTTTCGGTGTCTATAGTGATGGAAAACCCAGGTATTTCAATGGATAACTTGAAGAGATTTGAGAAATTTTTTGGACTTGTTTCTTAATTGGAAACATATGGTAAGAGTGGAAACTCTGTTTCAAAAGGATTGTACTGATCAAAACTAATAATATATGTTGATTATCATGACATATTTCTCAATTTCTGTGCTACTGGTTTAATGTGTTTCATTGGATTTTTTTTTTTGCCTGCACTTCTGCATCTTCAGAAGAGGTAAATTTTACAGCAGTTAGATTTATAGGAGAAGTAATGGTGCCATCTGTCTCTATGTGATATTGTTCCAAGTATACCATTCAATTCTAGCTCATTTATACCTGGGACCAGTGCCAACACTCACTTGGAAGAATTTTACTGGTATTTTGCTAAAATATGATATGGTTTTTGTTTTCATAGTCTATTAGTAATATCCTAGTTTCCTTCAACTTTTACATGTATGTTGCCTACTTTTCTTTTTAATAGAACTTTTTTTCTTCCTGTTGCTATTGGAAGATAACATTATTTGAGCCACTTCCTTTTCCTTGACATTTCATTTTTATTAGTTAAAGAAATATTAGATAGAATTCAAAGTCAATTGCCTGCCTGTAAATCAATGTATGAGATTAAAAAAATCACCATCATAATGATATAAAAAAGGTTTGACATCAGCTTCAAGGATTTAGGGAGAATTTTTTTGATATTAGTGCTAACGGTCTTGGGCATGCAATACTCAATGTGATGGTTTACGTCTTGAGGGCATTACTTCCATGTGAAAATGATTAGGGGCACGTCTAATTCTAAATTCTACATGAGAATCCCACTTTTGTTGTGAGACAATTACTAGTTGATGCCCTTCCATTAGCATCAAATGCTTGACTCCAAAATACTGAAATTCACAGTAATGCTCATTCTACCTTTGCCAACCATATAGAGTTTGTTCGGCATTAGCTGTTGACTGTTGTGGTAGCTCTTAGTTGTTCTATTAGTGGTTAGATATTAGCTATTAGCTTTTAGCTAGTAGTTGTTTATATAATTAGTTAAATTAAAAGTATTAAGTAAAAATAGTTGTTTAATTTAAAATTACAAAAAAAGAAAATTAGTTGTTTAGTTCAGTTGAATTTGAGGAAAAAAAGAATGGGTATAATTGTCAAAAAAAATTTAATTAATCTCTGTGAAAAGCTAAATATTAGAGTGTTTAACATTTCATAAGAAATTCTCTCGATTTCTAAAAGCTATGTTACCGAACTGTACAATTAATAGAGATAGAGTTTTGACTTAGTCAAAACGCTAAAAGCTAGCTCAAAAGCTATTGTTGAACAGGGCCAAAGATAGTTCAAGAAAATGTGATGAAGCCTGATCGACTTTTCAGTTGATCAATGTTACACAATTTTTGATTTTTTGTAGTTCTTATTTCTATTAATAATATCATTGTATTCAAACTTGATGTTGTCAAGGTACAAGAATAATGTGCTGTTTGATCATGCCATTTTCTAATCAGAAAAATCACTCCCAGTTTTTGCACAACTTGCAATTTCCTCAATGACAATGTCTAACTTGTGGGTTCTTGTTTAGGTTGCTTTGAACAAGGTGTTACTTGTTGGAACAAGAACAAGCACCTACATTGGAAAACCCGTGGTAACTAATGCTGTTGTTCATGCCGTAGTTGAAGAGCAGGTACTTTCACTACTTCTTGTCTTGAATTATTTCTTGCTAATTTCTTTCAATTTCATTTTTATCATGTCTTTACTTGGCTCTCATGTATTCCTGTTGCAGGGATTAAATCCCAAAGTTGTTGTCTTCAAGTATAAGAAGAAGAAAAACTATCGGAGAAATATTGGTCACCGACAGGTATCATTATTATTTCTATTATCATTACTTTTTGACATGACGGCATTTTACTGGTCTAGTAGCTCCAAAAGAACCTTTTGAGGAGTCAATGTGTGACAACACTTTTCATATGTGAGTTTGGGCAAGTCTTTGTGGTTATCCCTCTGTGCGTAAGTGTCTTTTCACTTGGTAAAAAGAATAATAATAGACAGTCCTCCCTCGACTTTGACAAAGAGGGGAATCTTGTTTCTTTGAAATGCTCTTCTATACCAGATGATGGCCTCTGTATATCTCGAAAAGATTGATTGTGCAAATTACATGAAACAAGATCTACACATTTGTTTCTTTTGTCTAGTCTCATTATGGATGAAATCCCTTTTTTGATATTTTTACATGGTTACAATTTTTATGCAGCCAAATTCGCGAATAAGGATCACAGCCATTACAGGCTATCAGGACTATCCAGCAGTTACACTTGACTCTTAACAGATTCTTCAGGGAGGTTTTGGAGTCTACTTAAAGATCCCGTTCGGTTTTTTTTGGACGTTTCCCTTTCCATTTTGTATGTAATTTCCTTTATACAGTGGCAATGTTTAGATGTAATTCAGGATTCTAATGATAAACTGTGAAACTTAGTAGCAGAAGAATATTACTTGTACGGTATATGTGGTTTCTGTTTGGAGGTAAGCTTAGTTGTTGTATTCTTGATCTCTATAAATTAATGAATTGCCATCTTGTTCTATTGATTTTTTTTTCTTCCTTTAAAACAAAAATTAGAAAAGAAAAAGACATAAGCAAAGTATTTTTTTGGTAATCATTATTGTTATAAAACAATAATGTCCCCTGACAGTATACGCATATGCAATCAGATATTTGGTGCCAAAAAACGAATTGACAAACTAAATGAAGATCATCTGAGAGCGAGTAACAGGTTATCTAGATCACAAGTAGTGTTGTTGCAGATAAAATGGAAAGAGGAACAACTGAATACATAAATTCAACTCTAAACTTTATTATTTTAATCTTATGACATTTTCAATTTTTATTTTAACTTATAAAATTAAATTTATTAAATATTTTAATTTTCATAATTATTTTATTAAACATTTCAATTTGCAAAATCACATCAATTAAATACCAATTAAAAAATTCAAATTTATAAAAATTATTATTCTAAGAGTCATACCAACCATATATTTTTTAGTCGTATTTTACAAATAAAAACCAACAATCCTAAAAGTTATTCATAGTAGTTTTTTATCCAAAAATCCCAAACGTAAATTAATGAATGGCGTTACTAAAATTTACAAATACACCATATACCATCTGCAAAACTCAATATGCTAAAAGATTAAAATTGCAAAATTCAAGAGTGAATTTATATATTCAGCCAAAGATGCAAAGCTCAAGTGAATTTATATATTCAGCCAAAGAGTAACACTTGTATAAGCCATTCCAACTCATCAAATGAGACAATTCACAGCAAAAGTGGCCATGTAGATAAACAAATCAGCTGAATCCAAAAGGAAACAGAAGGGATTAATGCAATTATTTGAATAATACAACACTATAGTTGTTACAAGATATTGACAGAACACCATCTAGCAATCCTGTCAAATAAGAGTATTAAGAAATCTTCCTAGAGGATTTCTGGTTCTGGCTCCCAACTATCTAAATAATCCATATTGGGAGAGATCATTGAATAAATATGTTATACTAACAAAAAAGAAACTTCTTTATATCTATTTTCATTTGTGGCGTCACATGGGAGAAGTAATCAACCCTTTGGTATCATAGCAGAGCGTAGCGATCAGCCTCCAGTACTTTGTTGGCAGAATACTGCTTTGCTTCTATTCTTCCTCAGATGCTTTAACTACCTTTAACGTCGAGAGATCTTTCTTAGGCTGCCTCATAAGAGATGCCTCACCAACAGGACCTTTACTCGTATATTCGTTTTCTTTTTAGGAGAGTGGGGAATATAATGATGGAGCCAATGAGGAAGAGAACAGACAAAGTTTTAAAATCATAAAGATCCTTGACTGACTTTAGATCCCCAAGAGCAAGACCAGCCTGGTGATAATATGGTAGCAACAGCAACAACAGTGTAATTATTAATAAAATGACACGCAGAATAAAGCAAATGAATTAGTTAAAAAAACCGAAAAAACTATCCAACCCTTGGAATACATATTTATGTGTGCTCATGTCACAAATCTGAGCTTTATCGAGTAATTATCTATGTGATTAAGGAAAATCCTTTCAAAGTGCTGTTAACTATAGCTATTAAAAGCACTTGTATGGAATGCTTCTAGTCAAGCTCCTAACACTTCTATCAACTTGGCCCCGAAGTCAAAAATAACAAAAAAAAGAAATCAACTAAATCACAAAAGCTCATTTCTTTTACGCACAGACAGCATAAAAAAATTCAAGATTGACTGAGACAATGTAAAACAACAGAGCATGAGTTTAATATCGAGACGCAACTAATGTCTCTGTGCAAAAGTAGCTCTGAGCATGTGAAGACCTAAACCACAATTATTAAGTATAGAATGTCAATTGTCATGCTTTTCTCATAGTTTACACTAAGCCCTTGTATTTCAACTGTCCAAGGAAAAATGAAAGACTTATTAAATAAGAAAACCAAGTAATTTATTTGTTTCCACGAATCTATTTGTGCAATAGAACTATAAGTGTGCCAAGTATACACTTGGTATTGAAAAAGCTTATCATATTACTCTGAATACTTATGGTCCTTGAATATGATATGGTACATGTAGCTACACTTTTTCCTTTACACAGGAAAAGAAGAAACAAGAGAACACATATGTAAACTCTTAAGTTCCAAATAAACAGAAAATCCAATTATTAGGAGCACACTTTCAGAAAAAAGGACAAAATGAAAATAGATATACTCTAAACCAAAACAACAAATCTGCACCTCAAATAAAAGAGAAATTTTAGCAGATCATATAAGATGAAGGAGTGTGAACATCAATCCAAGAATTGGATTTTATTTTCAGCTCTCCATAAATATATTTGCTACAAATAGGATACTTCATAGGAGGTTTCATTACTTGGGTTACCTTTTATTAATAGCATTCATTATAGCAGGTAATGGATCACTTCTTCATTAAACTGAAGAAGAATTAAAATGAATTTTAATTCGTAGAAATTACTATCAAGTGGATCTTAGAATATATTTGTAATGCCATGCTAATGCATAGCAAGTAAACAAACTGTACCTGGCAAATATCCAATATTAGATGTACAAGAAATTTTCTAATGCCACTCAAAACTGAACACTCTTAATTTGAATCTCCAACAACATGAACTATGAGATGCACCAAAAGATTGGTCACAAATAAACCAGCATATGAAATAATAATCATTGACTAAATTTTTATACAAGTGTATGTGTGAAATACGAAGCAAAAAATAATTCCAAAATAACATCAGAGTTGCAATATTTCTTTTGACAAAACAAATATAATTCAAAGAGATTCAGTAACCACCGAAACATCCAGATGGAAAGAAATGGAAAACTTTCAAAGAAGAAGCGAACTTATTTTGATAAAGATAGAAACTTACCCTGACAGTAATGTAGGATGCTGGAATAAGTCCAAGAAAAGTAGCCAAAAAGAAAACATGAAATGGTATGTCAACAATTGGAGATGCCAAATTGATGAAAAGATTTGGCAATGTTGGAGTTACTCTCAGAAAGAGCATGTAATTCAGCAACTTTTCCCTGCGCTTTGCTATCTGAATTTTAAAAGACATATGATCAATAGAAACACATTGAAGACAGTTACTTTAGTGAAGTTTGTTAATATAAAAAGACTTGAGGAGGAAATAATACCTCAGATTGAAAAACCCTCAATTTATCAGGCCACAACCAATTAACTATAGGCCTCCCAATCAGCTTGGACAAGAAAAAGCAAGAAGAGGCTCCAGCTGTGGCATTGAAGACAACTAAGAGAAGCCCTCTAATAACTCCAAAAAGGGCTCCAGCAAGCAATGACATGAAAATTGTTCCAGGAATCATAAAAGTTTGCATGAAGATATAAGTAGAGCAGTAACCCAGGATGAACTGTGCAGGGTAATCTTTTGCATAGGTTGCAAGATTGTCTCTGAACAAATAGAGAGAAGTGTTTGTTCAGGGAAAACGAAATGCAGCTGAAATAAGAATACAAATGAACTAATAGTCAAAATAATTTGCTACTAACCAGTTGAATGATTTTATAAAAAACAAAAAAAAGACTACAGAAGGAAGAAATTTTCATGTGCCCCTGCCACTTAGAAGGTCAAAACTAAAAACAGTGCACATACAGGCATCGCATTAGATATCTAGGTGAACTTAAAAATTTAACAGGCATCCAATTTCAGGCCAATAAAAAAGAAACAAAAAAACAAGTAAGCCTTAATGCTAAACCATATAACCAACACCACTCAACACATATGCTTCTATACAGAAGTTGATTGCAACTTCTATCCAAAACTCAACTACAACCTATCATAAGCTATTTTTTCAGACAATAATACAAATTTCTAACAGTTAGGTACTCTCCAGATCACCAAACATAGTACCATTTTACCCAATGACAATATATCACAAAATATTGAAGATTTCTTTCTGAAAATAACTTATGCTCACCCTTTTTTACTAAAATCCTATAGTTAATGTCAGTAAACATAAAATCCAGAAGGAAAGAATAATCAAATCCAATTCTAAATCTCAACAAAGCAACCACAGAAGTACTTTCTCATGTGATTATTAGCAAAATCCTCATACTCAGCATTTGAACTCAAGTGAAACACCTCTTCCATACTCGAATTAGTCCCATATTTTACCATAATCCCTGATGGTATGGTCAACCCTTCACGTAAACCACCATATTTTCGGCATAACCCAGATGAGAAATCCAAGAAAATATGTTCCAAACAAATTATTTTTGAACCACTATTTCAGTTGAAATTTGACATATCACAACCTTAACTAAAAGCACTCAACAATGAAAACTAAATATTCCACAAAACTCACAAGAAAACTAAAGCAACACTATCCACATCTCAGCCTGCCAATTCACAAGCCAAAAAGACAAACAAACCCATTACCCTTTCCCCAAAAAATTGATATTAAAAAAAATAGAAGACGGAGAAAAAAGCATACTTGAGCAAGCGAAGATCTGAAACGGTGCGAGGCAACTTAAGATTGGCGTAAACAGAGGCGGGCATTGTCAAGTAGCTACAGAATAAACCGGTGGAGAAGACAAAAAAGACACCAAAAGCGGCAGCGAATTCCCATCTGGTAAAAGGAAACTTCTCCAACTTGGGCTTCTTACCGGAAGGCGAATCATCCTCTTTGGCCTTTTCTTCGTCTCTCATTGTCGTTGGCCGGTTGCCTCCCGTTTCTCCAATCAGATTCCTCGCCGATGCCATCAAACTCTAATAACTAAATCAAATTCTCTGTTTTTGCAGAGCTCATCAATAATGGCAGCAACCATTCTTTGCAATTAGAACCATTTTTTTTCCAGTTTGCTTTCGAAAAACACAAATTACAAACAAAGACTTGATAAAGAAATTAAATCTGTAATAAAATTTGGGTTTTTCTTATGTTTTGAAATTATAAACCCTAGAGCGAGAAGAGAAGACAGAAGACCAGTTTTGATGAGGACGGAGATATTAGACCTGGCAAAAGAAGACTTTTCTTTTGGCATAAAATCAAAAAGAAAAAAAATTAAATTTATATGTTTTCTGGGTTAAGTAACGATTTCGGAAAAGGAGCTTTTAGATGCTAATAATGTGGTGTGCTAAATTTACTCTCTCGACAATATTTAGATTTTTCTTTTTGTTTGTCTTTAAACATACTATCATTGATTTTTTTATTGAATTTATTTGAAAATTCTTGTTTCGTTTTATTGTCTGAATTTCTTTTTTCTTTCTCGCATGTGTCTATCCACTCCAATTATTTTGTATTTGACATGCAATCTATTTCTTCGAATTGAATTAATTTTTTTATTTAATTTTTCAATTTGAGTTTTAAATAAAAAAATTCATTCTTTTTTTAATTAAGCTTAAAAGATAAATCCAAATCCAATTAAAAATAGTAAAAATTTAATTGAATTTCATAGTAATCCAAATCCAAATCTAAATCCCTTTCACTAGTAACTCATTAAAATATTAATAAAATATCTTTATTTAATGAATAATCATAAAATTATTATAGAAAAAGTAATTATTTTATATATAAATTTAGAAACCTTTTAAATATTTTAAGACATGAAGAAAAGGAATAATAAACAAAAAAATCAGATGGAGCGAATATTTTATTTAATTTGGTTTGATTTATATTTTAAAAATTTTGGATTTATTTGATCGACAATTGATATATATATTTATATATTCACCAAAATTGGATTAATATATCTAAAAACAAATAATTATATTTTATTTAAAACAGCTATACATGTATCATAAACTTAGAAGTACTATTTAGGGGCCTACTATTTTTAGTAAAATTGAATTTAAATATAGATTTCTAAATACGACTTGCAATTCAACTCCATTAATAAATTATTATTATTGCTAATTTGATGTGATAATCTGTTTAGAGTGGCAGATATTAAGTTCGAGTCTTTTTTACTATAAGTGTTTTTCATCAATTTGGTAAGCTCGAGTAAGACTATTCTTATTATATAG
The DNA here is from genome assembly GCA_948099535.1 of Jatropha multifida. Classification (NCBI taxonomy): domain Eukaryota; kingdom Viridiplantae; phylum Streptophyta; class Magnoliopsida; order Malpighiales; family Euphorbiaceae; genus Jatropha; species Jatropha multifida. Next base: position 4,113 of record CANUEX010075548.1, on the reverse strand, counting down.
CCAGTAGTGTTGCGTCCTGTTGAGCTCGCAACGAATAAAAAAATAAAATTATCATTATTTTTAATACACAATTTAAAATATTTAAATAATTATATACTGAATTGAAATCCTATATTTTCTTATATTATCTTTTCTGTAGTTGGACTCATGAACCTAAGATAAAAAAGTTTTACAATTTGACCATATGAACTCACCAATATTACTCATTAAATAAAAAATATTTACATATCCATGATATATATATATATAGTAATTAAAAAAAATACAAAGAAATTAAAAGAAGGGTCTAATTTGGATTGCTCTTTTTCTCTCTAGTTTTAATAATCTTAGCTTTTAGTGTGGAGCTTCCGACGTTGATCAACAATAGTCCAAAACTCCTACTTTTTACTCTTCTTTTCGATTTTTTTTCTTTAATAAACTCGGATCTATTTTCGTATGAAAGATCTATCTTTTCTTATTTTTATTTTTATTTTTGTTTTTACTGGTTTGTCTCCATATTTGGAGTTTTTTAATTCCTTTTTTTGTGAGGGTTTATTACTAAATAAAATTGTAATATTTGATTTTATTTGGTTGGTGATTTTATATATTGATTTGCATGTGTGGATCTTGATCAATGGAGCTTGATAGTGCTATATATTTTTTCATTGATGCTATTGATACATAGTGGCAAAAATTCATTTGTGTTCATTATATATTGCAAATTCTTAAAAAAATAATCTAGTTATAAAATATTCAGAACAAATATTATTTTAACATTCATATCAATGCATAAATAACACTTCGAAGGAGCTTGGTTTAGAGACAGCGTAACAAGAAAAGCTGGCTTTCATAAAAAGCGCTATTCGTGATCTGTCGCAAAACATACCAAGCTCAGGCCAAAATACAGTACTGTTATGAAGATTATATTTTTTGTCAAGATTAATTCTAAATAGAGAGATCTAATATTATATTTTTTAAAATTCTAGTTTCATTGTTCAAAACAATATGAATTATTTTAATTTATTAAAAGATTTTTGAATTCTGTTATCAATCGTAGAAATCTATGTATGGTATATATGAATATTAGTCGATAAACCACGCTTTGTGCACGAATACTTAAATATTATTTTAATAATTATTATAGTCAATTATATTATTATTTTTTATAAACTAATATAAATTATCAATTTTTTGGCAAAAAAATAATAAAACTATATTTGAAATAAATCAATAATGATAAATATCAAATGATTTTTAATAGAGAAAATTAAAACATTATTTGCAATAACATTAATATTTTTTAAATATATTTTTAGTTAATTGTACCTTTCAATTTTACAAAGGTAAATAACATTATTATTAAATTAATATTGTGAGATTTTATATCATCTAGGAAAAGCCATTATAGTAGCAGATGTACTAATTAGAAAATTTTCAAAAAGTTTAGCACACATACAAGTATATAAGCAACCATTAATACAGGAGATTTAGAGCTTATACAATTTGGGGATCAGATTTGATTTGTCAGACATTGGAGTATTGTTAGCCCACTTCACTATTAAACCATTATTAATTGATCAAATCAAGGCCTTTCAGGATGAAGATCCACAATTGGTTAAACTAAAAAAAAAAAAGTGGCTCTAGGCAAAATTCTTGAATTTGTGAATGAGGAGGGCATGTTGAAATATGACAATCGGCTTTATGTACCAGCAGTAAGAGATCTGAGGGAGCAAATAATGAGGGAGGCCTATTATGCAAGCTATAATGTACATCCTGAAGCCAATAAAATGTAGCATGATTTGAAGAAAGATTACTGGTAGACTGGTATGAAGAAAGAAGTGGCAGAATTTGTGGCAAGATGTTTGAGATGCCAACAAGTTAAAATTGAACATCAAAAGCCATTCGGATTATTGCAAAATCCATCACTACCAAAATGGAAATGGGAGAGGACTACTATAAGCTTTGTGGTTGGACTACCAAGAACATCTGCAAGCTATGATTCCATATGGGTAATTATGGATAGATTAATAAAATCTGCCCATTTTCTACCTCTAAAGACTACTTATTCTATATCCTAGTATGTAAGAATATACTTAGATAATATAGTGAATTTGCATAGAGTACCCATTTCCATAATTTTTATAGAGATTCAAAATTAACCTTTGGGTTCTGGCAGAAATTAAAAGAAGTATTAGGTACACATTTGGACTTTAGTAAAGCATTCCATCCTCAAACAGATGGATAATCAGAGAGAACCATCCAAACTTTGAAAGATATGTTGAGAACGTGTATTTTGGATGTTGGTGGAAGTTGGGATAAACATTTATCTTTAATTGAGTTTGCTTATAATAATAGCTACCATTCAACCATTCAAATGGCACCTTATGAAATATTGTATAGAAGAAAATACAGATCCCCTATTTGTTGAAACAAAATTGGTGATAAATATATAGAAGGTCCAGAACTCGTTTAAGAAACCATCAAGAAGGTACTAATGATTCAAGAGCGACTAAAGACAGCCTTCAACCACTAGAAGAGCTATGCGGATCCTAAGAGAAAGGATGTTCAGTTCAACATTGGTGAGCATGTATTTCTAAAGGTATCACTTATATTGGTGAGCATGTATTTTTAAAGGTATCACCTATGAAAGGAGTCATAAGGTTTGGTAAGAAAGAAAACTCTTACCAAGGTATATTGGACCCTTTGAGATCTTAGAAAAAGTAAAATCAGTTTTCCACCGTTTAGCACTACCACCCAATATGGAGCAAGTGCATTTAATGTTTCATATTTCGATGCTTCGAAAATATTGTCTCTGACCAATCACATGTATTACAAGTTCTTCCAGTTGATTTATAGGAAGATCTCACTTATCAAGAAGTTCTAGTAGCCATAGTAAATAAGTAGGTTAAGAAGCTTAGAAATAAGGAAATTCATATAGTAAAGGTTTTATAGCTTAGTCAGTCTGTAGAAGAGTACACTTGGAACACTGAGTCTCAGATGTTAAAAAAACATCCTTATCTTTTTTAATGAATGACTATATTTTAGGAAATTTGAGGATGAATTTTTATTTAGGGAGGAAGAATGTAATACCCTAGATACAATAAAAGTTTTATAGTCCAAATATTATGCAAATTAAATAAATAAGTGATAAAAAAAATTTTTTTATGATAAAAAAATCAAATTAAACAAATCAAATGAGTCACCTACAAATCAAAAGACTCATCTACTACTCAAAAGACTCACCTAAAAATCAAAGGAGTTATTTGCTACTCAAAGAAAAAATCTACAAATCAAAGAACTCATTTATTACTCAAAGAACTCACCTACAAATCAAAATCCTACACTATAAAAAGGAAAGAAGGGCAAGAAGTAAGCCACTCCCTTAGCAAAAAGAAAACAAGTGCATTAGGAGATAAAACTCACTTCTCCACCTCCAACAAAATTCATAACCATAATCTTCTTTCCCTTCTTATTTCTATTGATCTCCAACCTGCCACAATTTATTTAAAAATTAATTATAATTATCTGGAAGTATTTTAAAGGAAGAGTCAAACCAACAAGTGATAGGAAAGACGAGAAAACAAGAGGAACTAAAAGAGGTAAGGAATATTATATTCTGCATTTTAATTTCTATTCTATAAGCTTAGACCTTCAATTTAATGAATCAAAGCTTAAATTATCTTTTAACCAAAGCTTAAATTATCTTTTAAACATGTTAATTAATTATTTAAGATATTAGAAATTGATTAGGATAAAAAAGGAGTTGAACATGTAAAAGTTAAAAAATATAATTTTCAAACTGTTTCAATGAAACCGCTTAAATCTAACCACTGTGTTTTATTTAATTAAATATATAAATAAACTTTAAAAAATTATGAAATTTTATAAGAGATAGGCAAGAATGTTAGCAAAATGTAGTAAAAGGAAAAGTTTTGTCACGACCCAAAACCGTGGGCCGGACTGGCACTAGGACCTAGATAAGCTTAAGGCACCCGAGGCCCGTAGTAAGCCTAAACTATCAAAATCCATCCCTATTATCATTTGACTATTGGAATAGTAAGCCCATATTATGACATTTTTCATAAGACAATCAGAGTTAATAATTCTGACCCAGCATTAGTAATACATACTATT
>CANUEX010075533.1:0-16424 GCA_948099535.1 Jatropha multifida | reverse complement strand
TTCTAAACATGTCATTAGCATGCATTAAATTATTTTAGAGCCTAATTAAAAATTATTATGATTTAATTATGATTTTGGTGAATAATGTCATAGGGTTAGTTTAGTAATTTCACATGTGTAGAGATTTAATTTATTAATGATATGACTTATGCTTATATAGTTGATTTATGGTGCCATAAATTATTTTAGTAATTTTAATTATACAGAAAATTACTTTATGGCATGATAAGTGTATTTATAAAGTTTTTATTATGTGTAGTTAGATTTAGTGTAGTGTCTAATTCTAGCCTTAGGATGAGAGAAACCTAAAATAAATCCTAGCCTTCTATTTATAAGACTTTTGACCAAGTCAATCTTATCTCTACACAATGGCAAATTACCAAATTGCCATTAATGAATTAATATGAGCCCTTGGATGAGTTTTTAAGATCTAATCTCCACCGTTCGTTTGGAGAAATTACCAAAGTGCCTAAAAGTCATCTAAAACCTAAATAATCAAACATGCAACAATCCATCTTCTTCTTCATTAAAACCTTAGCCACCCAAACCAAACTCTCTCCCTCTCTTCTCCATTTTTCTTCACTACACCATAAAAGCCACCATTTTTGAACAAGTTCAAGCAAAAATATTTAAATACCTAAGCTAAGGAAGTGAATTCTTGCATCAAAATTCTGAATTTTCACCATTTGATAAACTTTCTCTCACTAAAACCTATTCTACCTCTTTCTCTCTCATCTAAAATTGGTTTTGTAAAAATAGAATCTTAAGGGCCATATTAGGTTTAACACCAAAGTGTTAAACCGGTATACTTAATACTTGACAATTTAAAAACGCATTCTTTTAGTTTTACAAAAATGCTTAGTTAAATAATTGGGATTTTTTATGGATTAATTGTATTATTGATTGAATGAAGTTGTGAAATTAAGAAATTGGAATTAGTTAAGCAAATTGGATGAACATTTAATAAATATATATATGAATTGCCATTTAAAATGAGTTAAGAAATACTAATTTGAGTTGAAATAGTTTTGAATTATTGTGATTTTTGTGAGTTGAGCAAATTGACATGATTTGAATTTTAATTATGAATTGATGTGAATTGAAATGTGGATAAATGGAGGATGGGAAAATTAGTGCTTTGGTTGCCCGCGGATTGGGATGTGTTATTTTGTTAATTGTGAAATTTTGAAAGTGAGAACTAAATTTATTGGAGGAAATGTTGCTGAAATTTCATAAATAAATGAATTATGAATGACTATGAGAAAGCATGCTATGATTATGAAATTTAATTAATTATATAAATTTTAATGTTATGGTAGAATAATTTATGAAATAAAATATTCTTGTGAAGTTAATGTAAGACCATGCAATTATGTATACATTATAAGAAATAAGTATGTTTATGAGTATAATATATGATTTGTGAATATGGAATTATAATGGTTTAGTTGAATTCTAAACTAAGCATTTATTATGTTATTAAGTGTATTAAGAGAAAATAAGTTTTATGATGAATTTTATGAATTAAGAAAGAAAGAAAGATGTGTTTTGGGCTCTAATATACTTAGTATGAATCTGTAGTATGATTTGATTATTATGTAAGATGAGCATGCTCGCTTAATGCCACTATGATATGTTATGAGCTATGATCATATGCTAGGTTCTGGATGCCTCATGTTTGGGTGGACGCGCTCATTATGTATAAGCAGGCCTGAATGCCTTTATGATATGGTTGGTGACCTAAGGCCATTATGTATAAATTTATGAAATCTTATCTGCTTCATTTTCTTCTAAGTGTATACGAGCCCTTAAGAAAATTATCTTTTTAAGATAAGGAAATTAAGCTAGTAGGTTATGATGTATGATTTACTTTATTTATGTTCCAAATGTAAGAATATGTAGTTATGGTAGTAAGTGAATTATAAAATATGTTAATAGGGTATTTAAATTTAAACTGTATGCCTGATTATGAATTCGATAAATAAATATCAAAGGTAATATATACATATTTATAATATGCTATATTGCGGACTTAAATGTTTTAAGATATAAGTTTTCAAATATATTATGTGATATGATTCAGACACCATAAATTAATGTATATATAAGCACCACTAAGTTTTATACTCAGCGCATTGAGTTTCTCGCATGTAGGTTGAAGTTAGTATGGACTGTTATGATTTAGAACACCAATATCAACATCAGTGAAGAGGAGAATGTATCAACTGACTTGAGCATGAAGGTACTATGAGATTGGCATGTGGTATAAGAGATCTTATTTTAAGGAAATGTATTTTAAGTTAGATGGTATTTATATAACTAAAGTGAACTTGTTAATTATCGTTTTAATTATATGATAAATTATCAATAAGGTTATTAAATATTATGATTTCAGGTTTTATATGAATACTTGAGTTTTATATTCCATCATTCAAAAGTGATGTTTTGATGCCAAATTATATTTTATGAATTCCATGATTTATTTCTTTCAAGTTTTGTTTATAGTTTATTTAATTATTTAAATGATTTACTTATGGTATTAATATTTATGATTTTACAAATGAAGTGAAAAGATTATTACCAAAATTTTTCTAATTATTAAGTTTTCCGTAATTACATTAAACGTAAATAATATTTATACCTCTTAATGAATAAAACTATTTTTTTTTAATATTTGGTTATAATAGAGAAAAACAAATTTTAAGTCTAAATGAGTTTTCTTTATATAAATAAGCATATAAGTGTAATAAGAAAACCTGTCTTTGACACAGAATGTGACACTCACTGTCTAGTTCTACAGGACCGGATAGGGGTGTTATATTTTGGAGTAAAAATTGAGCACCTATAATATTTTCATTCAATTTGTTATTTGTTCTTTAAAGTAAATAGTAAAGCTGGTAACAATGGCCAATCCAAGGTAATATTAATAAATTGAAAGACACTAAAGGCTGGAATGAGTAATCTTTTCTAAAGCCCCATAAACTAGAAGACATACTATAAAATTAATACAACGGTTAGAATATAACTTCTCTAGCAGCCTTATTCCATCATGTGAGGAGAGCCAAAACGTGGCTTAGTAGTCTTGTCTAAAGCTAACAATAATGCATTAAAGGACTAACCGTGAACCAAGAAAAAGATTAGTTTATATGGAAATAAAAATTGAAAATTTGTATCAAATATACAAAATAAATGCTAGTCGAAAATCAAAATCTATTTTGAACTTTTTTAAATATTTTTTATCAACTTTCCTTTTCTCAATATTAAAAATTATTTAAATCTCTTTATAATAGCAATTAATGCCATGAAAACTAATTAATATCAACAAATTGAGTAAAACTCAAAAATAACCCTATTGAACTAGCTCAAATTAAGCTAAATAGATTAACCGCATACATATTTACAACAATGGATTTGGACCTTACTATTAAAAATGCTTTTGGTTTTTTTTATTTATTACTATTGCTTCTCTAGTAATTGTAGTACAAACTAAAAGGGATTTAATGACCTCTACAATTATGGTTTTAACAGGCTATAGGTTGTAGTTTAGTTCTCATAGTATAGTTTTAGTCAATTTATCATTTGTTCTTTAAAATAAATAGGCTATAGGCTGTAGATTTAATGCCTCTGAGCTTCCCCTTAAGACTGCCTCTGAGAATGGCCCTGATCTCCTGCCTGATACTGCATCTGGCTTTGAGACGTGCCCTCCATTATTCCTCCTTCTCTTAGCCTAAAATAGAAAAAATTGCAAAATTTTGACAAATCAGTTTAGAGCATAACACAATCATAGCAAACCAAAACCAAAAAATGCAAAAAATTGACAGATGTACAAGCAAAAACATAGTCACAATTAACCAAAACCAAACACACAAAAAATTGACAAATGAACAAGCAAAAAGACAATCATAACAAACCAAAATCAAAACATGTAGAAAATTCAAAAATGTCATATCATCAAGACCAAAAAGAGGTCAACTATAACAGAAAATGCAGTTTCACGAAACCTACAGGGCACGCAACTCAAAGCTGCACTTTATTGGGGCAGAATAGACAAAATAGAAACTAAAATACAAAATTGTGAAAAATCAAAAGTTCAATCAAGCAAACAACACACACAAGAAATAAAAAAGTAAATAAATAAAAGAACCATTTCAACGCCAAGCACAAACTGAGTTTACAATGGTGGCTAGGATTGACTTGTGCTCTTGTTATGTCCTAATTAAGAGCACTGTTTGCGTCTAATAGTGGTTGATCTGGTGCTCTTGGTCCTAGCTAGTCCTTTACCCTCTTGTCTGTTTCTATTTGTAGGCCTGCCCACTCTTCTCTTCACTTCAGGTAGGCTAATCATTTCACTCTCATCAACTACTTAAAAATTAGTTTCAAGAATAGGATGAATGACACCCGTATAACACTCATTATATCTCTCAACTATGTAAAACTCAAGGCAAAAGTCTTCAATTTTAAGCCTCTTGTACCTCATTGCCAAGACAACATATTTGTATGGCAGGCTTGAAATCTCCCACCATGAACAACTACAAGTCTTCTTGCTCAAATCAACAGCAAATGCAAATCTTCCCTCCTTTACCTGAAATTCATTAGTGCTACTAGGAAGCATTCTGCAAACTCTACTCCTTCATTGACTTCCTTATGTCCTTCATGCATTTGGGTGTTAATTTTCCCTCCCATGAAGTAGCTTTGGCAAATCTTTTATGCAAATGAACAATACATTTCACTCTTAATGCATCCAACAAACTACCAATAGGCATTGTTCTAAGTTTTCATACCCAACTGTTGAAGAATTCAGTCATGCTGTTTGACACATGCTCACTTATTGCATAAAAATGAAATGCATGCATACTCCATTAATTCACAATTATATTCATTAGCCTTGAAGCATACAAATAACCTCCCAAAAACAATAGGTTCAGCTTTAGTATTTCTTAGTTTTTGTTCAAATTTGACAAAGGTACCTAGATTTTACCTTTGTAAAGTTGCGATGTATCTTCTTAGATGATTATAGCTATCCGCATGAGAACCATGCATGTACGATTTGGCTTGGGCTCTTGCTCTATATAACTGCCAACCTTGAACTTGAATCCCTTTTTTCTTTGAAATTTTACTATACATTAACTGATAGCTCATGTTTGGATCTGAGTGAAGTTGATTTTATAGCTTCTTCTTAACCCATCTAGTGGTGGCATTGGGATTTTTATTCCTAATTAGTCCTACACATAAATGTTTATCTTGTAAGGTTTTTACCATAAAAGTCACGTTGTCATTCATCTTTGATGCATGAAATCTCCAACTGCAACCTCCTGAATCACAAGATAGAGTTACTCTCTCAGAATCATTCTTATGCCACTTAATGATATACCCACCTTTCACAGCGTAATCTCTCAAGGCCCCCCTAACTTCATCTACACCAACAAACACTTGACCAACCCTAAAGGTGATATCCCTATCAACTGGTTCGTCTACATCATCATACATGCCTTTAAATGGATCATCATCACTGTCATTCTTCTGCCTTTCATCAGCTTCAAAATCAATACTGCTCAAACCATCATTGGAGTCATCAATGTCTTCGTCACCAACACTAGAATCCCCAACATTAACCCCCCCCCCCTCACCAACATGTTCAGATGATGCATTACCTCTCACAAGTGGTTCAGGAATGATTCAAATTCATCTTCTTCATCATCTATGAAGCTAACACAATCATGGTTGCTACCATTGTTGTCACTATCATTCACTTCATTATCTACTCCTAAGCCCAAATTTGGAATACTTCTTTGGTTCCTCAGTCTGTAACTCTTACTTTAACTTGCATTGTCCATTTTTTTTGTCCCTTTTTTACTCTTTTCATTTATTAGTCTTTGCACTTGCACATCTTTAGCAGTAGAAGTAGGAATTTGACTTATAGTAGCATAACCCCTTCCTTTGCCCATATACATGCCCTTGCCTATGCCCTACCCCTACCCTTGCTAGATAACTCCTCATTATGTAAGACCCTATCCCATATTTGAGCATTATAAGTTTTCCCTCTTGATTTTGAACTTGCACCTGCTTCAGTACCCCCTACTTTAGTATCACCAACATCATTAGCCACTACTTTAGTATCATCAACATCAATGCCCCCTAATTTAGTAGCCCCAACCTCATTACCCCCTATTTGAGTATCCTTTTGCCCAAACCTCCTAACCCTTAGTTTTAATATCCCTAACCTCATCAGGGTCAACTTCAGTATCCCTAACATCACAACCACCAAAATCAATACCCCTATCCTCATTACCCCTTACTTCAGTACTCGCAACATCATAACCCCCTATTTCAATAGCCCCACCATCACCTTCAATTTCACAACCCTAACCTCAGTAGCTATAAATTCAGTATCCCCAACTCAATTACCACCAAAATTAGTACCCCCACTCCATTAGCACTATAAACGCTGCCCCCAACTTCATTAGTAGGCTCATTAGTATACTCAACTATATTAGGCTCCAAAAATTCATATTGAACTTCATTCTTATTGACTTCATTACTCACACCTCTGCCCCTTTCATTAGGCCTATCAATTATCATCACATCACTTGAATCATGAGGAACAGGAGCTCTAACTGCTATAGGTTGCACATTATTTATTATAACATAAAGTTCAACTTGGCTAGTTTCCTTAAACATCTCAAGCATGTGCATCAACCCCCTATCAGATTCTATTAAAAGGTCCTCTCTATAACTTATTTCTATGAATGTTGAATTAATGTCAAACATTTTATACATATCATTCACCAAATCCAAGTAACAATACTCGTCAGGGTCAACATTTGCAATAGTATTAACATCACCATTAAGATGGACGAAAAGATAATAGCATGGTGGTAGATCCATTCTGAAAAGAAAAACAAAAAAAACCAAGCATGGAAAAAATTGAGTTTCATTTCCACTATACGAACCCTAACTTCATTTCATTTCAACTACAGCTTACTAAAGGGAAAAATATCAACCATTTATGAACCAAACATACCAAAATCATGAAATTTCAATAAATTCACCGACTTTATATGCAGTTCAATTATTGTTAGAAACATACCTTTTCTACTTCAAACCTGAGCTTCCTTCCTTCAAAATAGATTTCTGCCAATGCTTTGCCTACCAATTCAACCTAACTACTATAGTGAAGTGGTTTTGTTAACCTTTTTCCTATCTCAAGGCTATCTCATGGTTTTCCTTTACTTCGTTATATGACAATTGAGAGCGAGAGAGGAGGGAAGGGAGGGAGAATAGTTGTGTTTCTTTTGTTTATGCAAAGCTTTATCTTTGTCATTTTTATTATAAGGTTATGTAGATCTTTTTACTTTAAACGAACATCAAAAATGGATAATTTGGGACGAAAGGACTCAACCGTATGACATAAATAAAAGCTAGGGACTACTAAATGCATTTCATGAAACAGAGGGATGGACTGGTTGTATTTTCAATTATACAGGAATATAACAATAATTTTTCCATTATTAAATTATATAATGGCTAGACTCAAGCTTGTCAGGCAACAGTCTACATTTTTTGTGGAAGGCATTCCTAAAAATCTCATGATCCAATCTCTTTAACTCCTTGGAGATGTCTGACACAACCTTGGAAAGAGAGATAATGCTTTTCCATTTTACAACAACCAAATTATCAAAATGGTTATGACTAAGTCATGCCACCAATAATCGAAAAGGGGTGAACCTCATTTCTTTATTCCTGCAACTTAAGATACAAACTAGAAGAGGGCAGTGATATGATCATCCTGACCAAATTAGTAACCAAGAAATCAAGGAAATTAAGAACCCAATGATCTAGGCATTCTATTAAATTACCCCTTCTCCACGTAAAACGGCTACCCTTAAAACCAAGATCAATAAGTTTGCTATTAACCAACCAGTTATCAAACTTATTATCAATGCCTGATCTATTTTGGGAATACCAAACCTTCCATCACTACTTTGAATAGCATTAACATCCCCAAGCAGAATCTAAGGGTTAACAATATTCATGGCCAACTAATTTAGCTCCTCCCAAATTGAGTTACGATGGTATCACGAGGACTGGCATAAATAACAACACACTCCATCAAAACCTTGCCTTCTTATTTAATTCCCATGTGAATCCATTGAGAGTTACTAAGAATTTTTCTCAATCATTATTCTAAAGAATCCAGATACCTCCTATGTAATGTATAACTTTGACCTACTGAGAATTAGGGAACCCAACTTTCTTAAGAACTTTGTCAATGGTAGGACCACTAATACGTGATTCCAAAAGAATGAGCATAATTGGCTTATATTTACCAAAAAAAGTGAGAGACCTTATAAGGGCATTTCAGGATATTATTGACATGATAAGAGGAAATATAGAAAAGAAAACTCTAACAAAACCACCATTAACTGACTAATCAATTAGGTGTAGATCCTTGGTCACTCTTTCAAATAAGCATTATCATTCTCTTCTTCTCCGTCTAAATCCTTAGATTCCATCATTACAGAATCGTTGGCTAAGTTACCATCTCCCTAAATAAGCTCATCACGTGGATTACTTACTTTTTATGGAACGAAGGGTCACCATTACTGAGCTATTAACAATCCGAAAGCCTACCGCAAAGTCCATATTCTCAACAGGGATTGTATAAAGAGTTACACAATCACTATTTGTAATGTTATTTGCTTGCATAGTACACTACATGGTTTTTGGAGAATCAATTAACCTAACCATCTAGTTAGAGTTAAGGTTAAGATTAGTAGTGCATGGAATTATTGCTTTATCTTTAACAAATCTACTTTGAAAATTAAAAAACTAATCGAAGGTAGAACCAACATTTGGCTAGTTTGGGATTCATTTATTCTTATTGACTTTTCTTTGACCTAGCTCAGAACCGTATTGCATGATATTCTCTCCTTTGGCTGGCCCATATAGTTGACTTGCATGGGTCTCCTTATTAACCATGCAATCATTATCTCCATGATTTCCTCAGATATTCTCCTCCAAATCAGCAATGTGTTCCACAATAAGATATTAGATCTAGTAGAATTCTTACCAAAACCATTCTACCTCTCCTGAATTATCTTTAAGGATTTGTGGGCACGTCGAGCTTCTAACTCACCACCATCCATGGGCCAAATTTTGACTCTGGCACCCTAACCACCTCCTTCCTTGGCTGCTGCTCCTCTTCCATCTCTTGTCTACTCCTATTCTTAACCAAGCAAGTATTTCCTGATGCCTAGCATGCCCCCAATAAAAACAAATCTCAGGAATGCTCTCATACTCCACTGTTTGCATTCTCCCATTCATAAGGAATTTTGATACCAATGGAGAATCCAAGTTAACTAACACTGGTGGCCTAGCAAATTTGGCTCTAAAGAGGACTTCTATATTATAATCCACTTTAATAACATGTCCAACCATGTCCCTCATAGTGGTAAAGGTGAATAGGGAGACCAGGCAAATGAATCCAAATGAATACTTCTTTTAACATAAAATTATGAATATTAAAAGAGGAATTTTGTGGCTGCACCATTAGGTAACCACCTGTCATGGTCCATGGTTCATCTAGAACCACCCTATGAAAATCTTCCTCATGCTTAAATTTAACTAGAAAATATCCATTCCCCAAGTCAAGGACATGGTGTCCCTTACGTCGCCATAGAGTTTCTATCTTGGAGCAAAGAGCCTTATAATCGATTCTCCTCCCCTATAAGTGCACAACAACAGCTTTTGACTACTTTGTTGCTAGGTTTTTTCACAAAGCCTAAGATATAACTACTTCGAAGACTAAACCCATACGATCAATCTGAATATCCTCTAAAGAGGGAACATAGTTTGGATTGAGAAATAGGTTCCTCATCCTGCTTGCCACCATCCTTCTCGAGTGCTTAACCTCCTCGTAGCACAATCCTCATCAGTTTTCCCATTGTTAGGGTTCTCTTAGACAACCATCACTTAAATAAATGTTTTTTTATTAATAATTAAATATTTATCATATGAAATGTTATATCCAAAATATAACTAATCAATTGGCTATAAAACATATAACTAACATGTATTTCATAAAGAAAACTTCCAATTTTTTATTTTCCACCATGACCGAACCACATTTAACCATGGGACAGTGTTTTTGCTATGCTTTCATAACAAATTCCCTCTAATTTAGTCTAGTTCCATTTTATAATGCTATTTATCCCTAACACTCATTTTAACCCAAACTCATCATATTTCAAGAATCCAGCTCTAGAAACCCTAACCTTTCTTCTTAATTGAATTATGCAATCTAGCCATTTTATTTTTAGAATCTACCTAATGATGTAATCTCACTTACTTGAGTGAAAGAGTTGTCACAATGTACCTATTATTAGTTATATGCCTTAGCAAATTTGATTGGTTATAGTTTGGATATAATATTTCATGTAATAAATATTTTATTATTAATAAAATACATGTATTTATCTTTTATATTCTATTTATTGAATCTCGGTAAAGTCCATAAGACAAAATTGCTTTACAAAATAAATTTTAATATGGTTATAATTATGAGTTTTACTTTGCATTAAAGCAATGTCTCTAAATATTTTTTGTCAATGTTCTCATCATTATTGGATGATGATTAGAGCTATTAAGACTGGTACATATTATGTTCTTTCCTTAGTGAAGCAATTGTTCTCATAAGTTGAGATATATGTGATATCTAGAACTAATATGTTGGTGTTTGTCATTTGAACAAGTCCATTAAAGTAGCCCACATGAGAATGTCATATGGAGAGTTACATGTGTCTATGGAATATTCAAGTGATGGTTGTGTAAGTGATCTTTTGACTTGCATTAGAATTCCATATGGAGACTTACATGATTATGTTTTGATTCTTCATTCGTATTATCCATGTATGAATAATAAACAATGATTAATTGGACATAGTAGGAACTATATGAAGATAATTGTGCAATTAAGATGTAACAGACTATTTTTCAGTGTCGTTAATAGTGATTTACTGGTCTGTGAATAGTACCATCAGTTCAGGACATGGTATTATTTCGGCCCAGAAAAATTACTACATGTGTCTAATATTTTATTTAATATTTTTGGAGCATATTTGCATAATTTAGGTGGGTAAAAAATATTTCATGAATATTTTTTGAGAATTGCAGCAACTAATGAATATTATTTTTAGTGTGGTATATTAAGGAACAAATGAGGAATTATTTTTGTGGAGTTAATTTAATTAATTGGTGGAGTTAAATAATATTTGGAAGATAATTAATTATTGAATATTTAGAGTCATTGGATGAGATTACTTAGGATTTGATCTTGGCCACTCATTTGGCATAAAACGAGGAAGCAAAGTTTGACTTTGCTACTTAAAGATTATCACCACTTCATCAACACTTTCTCTTTCTTCTCCATCTCCATCTCCACGCCATTTCTCTCCTTCTCTTCTTCCTCCATTTTCTTTCATTTTTCTACCACAAATTACCACTAAACTACCTAATTAAACCAAAGAATAGTGAATTATCCTTAAGAATTGAGTAGTTGAAGTTCGAATTGGGGATTAAAAGCTAAGAGAATTGAAGTTGCCATTGAAGAAGTAAGTTGTGATTTTTGGATTTTGTGATTTTATAAGTAGAATTCTAGGATTAGATATGAAATTAATGCATTAAATCATGCTCCATCCATCTTGTGTGTTAATTTTTTGTTTTAATGGATATTTTTTCTACTTTGAAGAAGTGGGAGAACCTTCCAGCAAAGGGAAAGGAAAAGCTAAAGAGTGAAGCTTTCTAAGCTTCCTAAAGCTTGATTGAGAGGTTAGTGCAATAATACTTTCAATTCCCTTCCAATTTCTTTAAGTTGTAAGTTTTAGGTTTTGAATAATTTTTTAGAAAATGTGTGAATTAAATTAGAGAAATGTGTTGTGATTGCTTTAGTATGATTCTTCATGGTTAATAAGCATAATGGATTGCTTGGAAGTGAAAAAGAGCAACCCTTCTTTGGTCGAACCCTCTTTAGAGGGAGGGCTTGGATTTTTATTTCTTGTTTTGATCTCCTTTGATTGTAATTGAGTTTGAAAGTGGTTTTCTCTATGATTTATGAAATTAATTTGGAAGGAAATTACTTTTTCTTTGATTTGGAAGGAATGGCTGAACCCTCCTTAGGTGAAGGGCCATTGTGT
This sequence comes from Jatropha multifida, assembly GCA_948099535.1. Classification (NCBI taxonomy): domain Eukaryota; kingdom Viridiplantae; phylum Streptophyta; class Magnoliopsida; order Malpighiales; family Euphorbiaceae; genus Jatropha; species Jatropha multifida. The sequence goes on along the minus strand of CANUEX010075533.1, from coordinate 4,233 downwards.
TCCTTTGATTTTCAAGCTTGATTTTAACTTAAATGAGTTTATTAATAAGTAATTCGATGATGGTTTAAAGCTTTGATTTGAATTCTAATTTTTAAGTATTTTTCACGACTTAAAGAAGGTTTTGAAATGGTAAATTGGGTTTTATGGTTAAGTGTTTAAAGAAATGGATTTAATGATTTTGAGTAATGCTTTGAGCTAGTGATTAAAGCATTTGATGGAGAAAGCTTTTTCTCCTTTGTTTCCATAAAGAGGCCGAACCTTCTTTAGTAGGCAAGGCATGATTTTGGTCTTTTAAATGTTGAACTTTAAATACTTTTAAGCTATGATTATTTGTGATTAAGAAAGTATGGTTTTGGCTTAAAATATAAGAGGTTTTGAAATGCATTTACAAGTTGTAAGTTAAGTGATTTTGAAATAATAAATGTTAATTTTAAAATGTTTTTAGATAAGAAATGGTGAATGAGAAATGAGACTATTTGTGGCAGAATGCATTTATTTTGGGCTCTACTGTACATGACTTAAATGTGGTATGATGAGATTTATTGCGATATGTGAGCATGCTCGGGTTATCTGCCCATTCTGTTTGGTGGAGCTATGATCATATGCTAGGGTTATCAGCCCTTATAAATAAGCGGACGCGCTTATTATGTGATGGTGGGTGGTGCTTTCATAGGCCACGGTGGCGCTTTCATAGGCCACGATTATGTGGTGGTGGGTGGTGCTATCATAGGCCAAGGTGGCGCTTCCATAGGCCATAATTATGTGGTGGGGGTGGTGCTTTCATAGGCCACTGTGGCGCTTTCATAGGCCACTGTGGCGCTTTCATAGGCCACTGTGGCGCTTTCACAGGTCACGATCAAATCTGCTTACATTCATTCTGTATCGGTACGAGCCTTAATTAAAAATGAGATTTTTATTTCATTATAGAGAAATGGAGATATATTGGTATTTGTGATATTTTCTCATTTATATTGAGTTTGGTATACATTTTTAAGAGGTGAATTTCTTTATGACTTTCGAAATATTGGATTTTATTAGCACATTTTCAATGCTTAATATATATTCTGATTTAAGTATTTTCAAAGATATTTGAGATTTATTACTTAGAATTTCTTGGTTATTTTAATTTATAATCTTTTAGCATCACTGAGTCTTCCACTCAGCGCGTTGATTTTTATCACGCGCAGGTTGTGTGTTGTGGGGCTACTCAAGGACCGAAGGAACAACATCAGAGTAGAAGTATACCTTTTGGGTAGGACATGTATATTAATGTGAATTATGGCATGGATAGACTTATTGTAAGCGATATTGGGGTTGTAAATATTGAAATTATAATTAATGAGATTGGTGGATATTTTAAGTATTATTATTTGATTATTTGTATGATGTATGAATGATGATACATATATTTCTTGAATGGATAATAATATAATAAGATGACTTGATCTTATATTTTTAGAAGCGTTGTGTGACTTGTTATATTGATTTGCAGTTGAGGTTTGGAGGAAAAATATTGGAAGTGTATTTGTTTTTCCTTGTGTGGCAAGTAGATTTTTAAGGGGAACTCTTGCGAAATTTTCGTAGGAATTTTCTTAAACTTTATTTTTAAATTTTTAATTACTTGCCTCCTTATGAAAATCTAACCACTTCTAATATGTGATCTAGAGTTAGTAAGTGTTATAAGACGGTGCTCCAGCACCGAATGTGGCATCCATCATTTGGTTCTTCGGGATTAGGCGACGGATGTTACAGCTTCCTTACCTGAGTTGCTTGGTATGCTTACCATTGCTAAAAGAGCCCTTAAGAAGGATACTGCTCCTATACTTCTAGTTCAGTATTCTAAGGCTAAAAAAAAGCCCAAGAAGAAGCAAAATAAGAAGAAGGCATTGAAGCCCAATGGAGGTGTAATTAAAGAAAAGGGAACCTACCACCATTGTAGCAAAGATGGCCACTAGAGGAGGAACTATAAGGATTATCTTGCGACTGTGAAAACAAAGAAGCTTGCAGAAGCTTCTGCTTTAGGTATGTTTATGGTTGAAATTAATCCTTCTATTTTAGTTCTTGGGTATTGGATCCTAATATGATTGTTATATTAATAACTTGCAGGAACTAAAGAAAAATAGAAAATTGAGGAAAGATGGACCTACGTATAGTCTATGGAGCAAAGGTTACTGCATTAGCTGTAAGAACATATTTGGAATTAGTATTAGAATTAAATAATTATTATTTTATTTTAGTACTTAGTAGAAACATTATTTTCAGTTTCATATTAGATTTTGAATATTGGATTCAAATTTATTTTTGAGAATAATGGTTGTTCTTTTTATAATAATAATAATTTTATGAAACTGAAATTAATATAGATGATGTCTATAATGTTTCTATTGATAAATTTCTCATCAACATAAACAGCAAAAAATCTAAAATAGATAATAATTATCATATCTTTGGCATTGTAGACTTGGTCACATTAATAAAACAAGAATCACTAAGTTATACAAAGAAGGTTACTTTGAACCTTTTTTATTATGAATCATGTGTAACTTGTGAATCCTATTTAATAGGTAAAATGACTAAGACACCCTTTATGTGAAATGGTGAAAGGTCAAAAGATTGTTGGACCTAATATATTTAGATATATGTGGACCAATTACTGCCCAAACCATAAGTAGATATGAATATTTCATTGTGTTCACTAATGACTATACTAGATATGATTGTGTGTATATATATATATAATGAAACATAAATCTGAATTTTGAAAAGTTCAAAAAATTTAGAAATGAAGTTGAGAAACTAGCTAAAGTATTTTGATCAAATCAAGGTAAAAATACTTAAACTTTTCAAGATTATCTATTATAAAATATGAACCGTACATTATTAGATATAGCATGATCCATGATTAGTCTTGCAAAATTATCTTCATCTCTTTTAGGGATGAGCTTTAATAATGCGATATACCTTCTAAATAGAGTTCCACCCAAATTTGTTGAATAGATTCCATATAAGATATGGATCAACATGCTTATGTGAAGTGTTTGGGATCTGATAAAGCTATGAGCTAAATCAGATAGATATAAGTTTGTGGGGCATCCAAAAGAAGTTATTGGATATTATTTTAGCCATCCTGTTAAGAGAAAATGTTTATCTCAAAACATGTTATCCTTTTAGAAGAAATGTTTACCTTTAAAGGAAGCAGTGGGAGCTAGGTAGAACTTGAAAAGTTGAAGAACTTCAAACTTACATTAAAATGGAACTAGAACAGAAGATTGTTGCATCAGATGAACAGTCAAAATGCATTGGTTAAAAAACCAGGATGTAAATCTGTTAGGATGAGTTGTACTCTTACAAAGGTTGGACCTTCTTGTGGAGACTCGAACCTAACAAATATAAAGGAGAAATGTTTGATATTTTACTTGTAATTGCAGCATATTGTGATTATGAAACTTGTCATAATGATGATAAAATTGCATTCTCATTTAGAAAATCTAATGATTTTTGAATCAAAAGTTTTTCTTAATAGAGTATGCAAACTGCAAAAGTCCATTAGTAGATTTTAGCAAGCCTTTATAGAATAAGAAGATCCGTTTTAACAATCAATATAGTTTGATAATATTAAAAATGTGGATGATCTTAGTGTGTATAAAAAGGCCAGTGGGAGCAGAATGATATTTCTTATTTTGTATGTTGATAAATAGGAAATTGTATTCTACTACTATAAAAGTTTGGTCATCTAAGAATATCTCCATTAGAGAAGCGGCCTATATACTTGGTATTAAAATCTATATGGATATATTTGATAGGCCATTAGGATTATCTAAATCCACATATGTTGATAAAGTGCTAAAACAGTTTAGCATGGAGGAATCTAATAGAGAATACCTGCCTGTATGTCAATTTGATCCAGATGAAAGTCATTGGGCTGCTGTTAAAACTATCCTTAAGTATTTAAAAATAAGTAAGGATATTTTTCAGCTATGGAGAAACCAATGAACTAAGAGGTCATGGATACGTTGATGCCATAGGATAAAACACATGGATAATTGGCTTTAGTGCAAGTGGGAGATTGTTAGTTATATGCCCTATAGCCAGTTTGATTGGTTATATTTTGGATATAATATTTCATGTAATAAATATTTGATTATTAATAAAAGGCATTTATTTATCTTTTATATTTTATTGATTGAATCTTGGAAAAAGATAAACTCCATGAGACAATAATGCTTTGCAAAA
>CANUEX010075524.1:0-21100 GCA_948099535.1 Jatropha multifida | reverse complement strand
TCCTACTTAATAAAATTATTCTATCAAATACCAATAATTAATATCCTAAAATCAATTTAACTTCTATAATTCTATCAATATACCATATAATCAACTAATTAACTAATTTTCACAAATACTCTATTAAACTAATTACCCATTTAAAATACTAAAATTACTAATTAATTACCTAATAACATCAAATAATCAAAATTCAACTAATCAACTATAATAATTCCTCAAATATTAAAAATTCAACCTAAAATACTAAAAACTACTAACAACTAACCACAAATATTAAAATCTCATTCAAACCTTATAATTCATAAATTAATCAACTAATTAATATAATTAACTACTCAAATAATAAAATCATTCAACCAATTATTCAAAAATTAACCAACTAATTAATCACAAATTTAATCAAATAAATTCTAAAATAGTAAATTTTACACCCAATATTCGCCAAATTCCCAAAAATCCTTGAATCGAAGGTTGAAGGAGGAGGGAACGGTGGCCGGAAGCAAGCTGGGCTTGCTGCCAAGGTCGCATGGAGGAGCTGGTGGTGGCTTGAGGCGGCGCGACGCAAAGAGGCTGCTGAATCGCGAGCTGTAGTGGCTAGAGTTGTGTTGCTCTGCTGCTGCAAGTGCGGCACAGAACAGGGGAGGAGGTGAAGCTGGTGGAGCTTGTGGCGCAGCAGAGAGAGGCTGTGGTGGTCGGCGTCACTGGTGTGGCTGGAGCAGCTGGTGGCGCGACGCGAGAAGAGAGGAGGGGTGGCGCTGTGGCTGAGGCTGGCTGGGTCGCGCGATGCAGAGGAGCTGCTGAAGCGGCAGCGCTGCTGCTGAAGAGAAGAAGCCGTGGCGGAGGAGCTGCTGTTGGAGAGGAACAGCTGCTGCAGCTAGACTGAACGGTAGGGAGAGGCAGCACAGCAGAGAGAGACGCAGGGAGAGGAAGAAGAAAGAAGAAAGAAAGAAAAGAGAAGGAAGAAGAAGAAGGAAGAAGAAGAAGAAGGAGGAGGAGAAAATGGTGGTGGCTACTGGTTGTGATGGAGGCACAAGGAGGAGGAGATGGTGGAGTTGTCGATCGAGGGAAGGAGAAGAAGATTTAAAGAAAAAAAAAATAAAAAATAAAATAAAATAAAATAATAAAATAAAATAATAAATAATAATAATAAAATATTATAAAGTTTTATAATTATTAAATAAAAACAAACTGTCCAAGGTAAGTTGCCGGGGAGAAAAAAATAGTGACGCACAGTGTTTTTCAAAAATATCCGATTCGGGTCTAATTTAAATTAATTCGATCCAATTAAAAAAAATATTGGTCCGATTTTATTCGATTAACGGTTATTCAATAAATTTTTGGGCGAACCAAAATAATTTTCGGTCCCGATAATATTACGTGGCGTAATATTATTGGCTAATAATTTACAATTTAAATTTAAATGGGAATGTTTCGAAATAAAAATTTCAGGGTATTACAATATATTTTTAGATTAATTACATAATTCTCAATTTTATTTTTATTACACTATTTAATTCTTTTGTTAAATTCATCATTAGCTCAAAGGGATTAATTGATGTACGAGAAATAAAATCAAATAACTATACAATTAAATTCTAAAAATAAAAAATCTTAATTAGCATATTTGAACATAACTTTACAACTAAATAGTAATTCACTCTTTCACACATTTTTACATTTACACAACTAATAATTTACTCTTTCACACATTTTTACATTTACATTTTGACATTTACATAACTAATAAGCTGAAAACTACATAGTAATTCACTTGCATATTTATTTACAAGTTAAGAAATATAATTTTATAATTATAAATTATTGAAGGGTTATAATTACATTATTATTAATAAAACTTACATTATTATTATAATTTAATTCTCCTCACGAATATATGATTTTTTTTATTTTATTTAAGAAAAAAAAGATGTAATTTACCTGTTTAATTTAATTCCTCGTTATCTGGAAAAAATTAGAAAACAAAATAATAGTTTACTTATATATTTTAATTCAATGGTAAAAGATGAAATTAATTAATTAGAACAATATTATATAAATTTAATATTTCGATTGTTTCATTCTAAAGTCTTTCTTGTATATACTAATTGAATTATATTAATGTTAGAAATTTATAATTTATTTAATAGTATAGAGCTGAATTAGTAAGTACTTTGATGTACTATTTTGTTATGTTAGTATAAATATTGAAGTGAATAGAAATAAACACTAAAAACTTTAGTACTTTGAGATTTTGAAAAAAGAATCTCTAAATTTTTATTACTTTGACAAGTATTTTAATAATATCATTAAATAATTTTACTAATTTCATTAATTATTAGAATAAAGAAGCTAAAATATTTTATGATTTAAAATAATTTTATTGATGTTATTGATTTAATTAATTATTAAAAATTAAATAAATGATATTAAAAAAAATTAAAAATTTTAATTATTTAAAATAATATTATTAATATTATTAATTCAATTAGTTACTAAAAAATGAATTCATAATCACAATAATTAATGCTATTAATTTAGTTAATATTTAAAAAAATGAATTTATTCAAAACAATATTAATTATATTCAATTTCAACTCAATCAATGTCAAAATTAAATTCAATAAAAATAGAAAATAATCAACATGGATGATAATCTTAATATTATGTTACTTTTACCCTTTTTTTGTTTCAGAAATTATATATCTATATAGATTTAGAAAAATATTAATTTTTCAAATAATGAAAATTAATTTTCTTCCAATATCTCAATTTTTTTTCAATTCATTGGAATTTATCATAAGAAGTTGGACAAATTAAAGAGGACAATGCATTTTTTATATCAATAATAATTAAAAAGGGACACTACTCTTAAGGCATAAAGATTTATGGGTCAGTTTGTCATTTACAACATGCACTCTCTTAAAATAAATTTAGCATGAATGCAATACAAATTAGTTACAACACAGAGTTTGTGATTTTTATTACTCACAATCTATAACCTACAAAAATTTAATAGAAATGATTATGTAAATTGTTGATAAAAATTAGATAAATAAATTAATATTTTTTGAAATTAAATAAATTAAACCTCTAGACTAATTTAAATACATAATCTAACACAACTTTAATTAAAATAAATTAAAAATTACACTAATGTTTTTTTTTAAATAACTATCCGCTAATTAGACTTCAACTACAAAGACCAACTCATTAAAAAAAAATACAAAGACTAACGATAGCATTTCTTATTGTAGAGCAACCAGTCTACGAAAAATAAATAAATAAATATGAAAAAAGAAATACTCAAAAACACAAGTTTAATATTTTTTTATTTAAGAAAAATTCCTGGCGGGATCGGCGTTACTTAATTTGAACAGATAGAGGAATTGAAGTGGAAGTTTGACTTAAATAAGTGTCAAATAATGATTCATATGCGTGTGTTTGTGTAAGTGAGCAGCGTGTTTATCCATAACATAAAAGAACAGCATACAGTTTTATATGTTATTTTCCATAAAAAAATAAAAAAATAATAATTCATATCTCTACTAGGAAAAGTGTTCACTACTTATATTCTCAATTTTGGGAAAAACAAAATTTGATTTGTTATTGTTATTAAAAAAAAATACAGTTTTCGTGCAAAAATATATCAATTTCGTATCTTTAATATCTCTATTTCACACATGAACACAACACTGTAAATATTAAGAAATCCAGTCCAGCGAACAGGCACCATGAATTCTCAGAGCAGTTCATGATCTCAATATCAATAATAAATTTATATTGCAAAATAATGAGTACAAAGCCAAACCTAATAATATACTTGGGGACAGCCCAAAAAAAAAAAAGTTATTCATATGCTGCAATTTTTTCTTCTGGGTATGTGCATTTATCGATTGTGTATGGCACCAACTATTCGTTGAGCCTACCAATTGTGCATATAAGCACAATCTGTGGGGTCAAACCGAAAAATTAATACAAGAAAACAAAAACTGAAAAAAAGAAAAAAGAAAGAGAAAGATAAAAAGAAAAGAGTTGCCCTGGTGCTGAAGGCTGCAACTCCGATGATTGCAATGCATCAATCCTGACAAGCACTGAGCTTACTAATCACAATTTGGAAAGAAAAGAGTACCTCTTCAAAACATATCCATCGAGTACCTAAGCACTAAGCCCACTTATTGCAATTCAAAGAGCAGGCTTTGTCCTCAAGATCCACGAATGTAGCCAACTGCTCTCAAACATTTTATTTGCTGCATGCCACAACATGGGTTAATCTTAAGAAGGGAAGAAGTGAGAAAGAAACATATAGAGAACATCTCTACCATAAGAGATTAAGCTTAAGAAAAGGAGGAAAAATCTTCCTCACAATAATTTCTGCTAAAACAGCATTGAAATTAATTCAATGAAAAACTTCAGAAGGGGAGCAAATAGTCCTCTTAATAATTCCTACACAAATAGCATTGAAGTTTAGTTCAAATAGAGTTCCCAAATGATCTACTTCTTTACCGACGAATACTCCATAGGAGACTAGTAAAAGACAACGTGACCAAAATTATGGTCAATTGAGAGCACAAAACACGAGAAAGACTTTGATCTCTACCTGGACCCAATGAAAAAGATGGAATCACTTATTATGGAATTGTTGAAAATGATTTTCCAACTGAAATGGAATATTACGACCGAAATTGAATTGTACATCCAAATCATCAGATAAATCTCATTGGTGGAGTTCCTTAGGCTTTCCCTCAGTTTAACTAGTTCTTCTGACTTTCTATGAAATTTGTTATTGCATATGCTTGAATTTAGAGAGCATGATGTGCTGATTTGGCTGGGATATATGAACACAGATGTGTGGATGAATTTTGTTTTAGCTGAATTTCTATGTCAGGAGCTTGAGTTTTTAAGGTAGATTTTGTGTTTGTTACAAGTGGTGTTACACCACAACTAAGCAACCAATGAGATCAGCAACATTCCAGCAAGTGGTGTTACAAGAATTCACAAATCCACAACAAAGCAATTGCCAATTCACAAATCCACAACAAAGCAATTGCCACAGTTTAATCTGATAATATAATGGTGGCACAAGATCCAAGAATAGCAGCAAATGACATTGGCACAAGTGAGCAATATCAATAGGTGCATCCACAAGGCAAACATAAGACAAAGTGAGATAAGGATACTTAAACTGACCTGTTTCTTTACTTGGTTCCTGTTTATGGCATCCATATCTTTAGATGTTTCATGTGTTTACTCTTCAAGTTATTGCCACTCTTAATTCAATAATAATAGCTACCTTTCAGATAGGTTAGAATTAAACTCATCTCAGCAATGAGCTAGCTATGAACCATGGAACAAAAATGATAACTGCATGTGGGCCTGAAACAAGGGCAGAATAATTAAATTCTAGGATAATTTCTGCTGAAATAATTTACAATAAAAATGAAGATAAGATAGCAAGAAGTTTAAATACATACATTATCCAGTCAGAGACATTTCTTCCATTTGTACGATGTGCAAATGGTCTTAGTGCTTTACTAAGCAGATTACACCAAAACACTATGGACTTTTGAGTGCTTTACTTTCTGCCTTTTCGTTTGAAATCACCTGGACCAGCCAGATTTGGAAGAGATGCATTCATCTCCTCCGAAAGGGTCATAGCCAACTCCATCTTTCCCATTTTCTTTGAACTATTGATTAGCGATCGATATATATAGATTGATGGACGGACCTGCTTCATCTTCATCTCACTGAAGAGTCCCAATGATTCCTCAATCTTCCCTAATTGGCCCAAACCGTGAATTAATGCAGTATATGTTAGCAAATCTGGTTCAATTCCACTCTCACCCATTTCCTTTATGTATACCAAACACAATTCCAACCTTCCTGCCTTCTGCAAGTGGTTTAATAATGTATTGTAAGATATAAAATCTGGGATAATTCCTGCTTCCTTCATGGAATCAAATTCATGCAGCATTTCATCTATTCTGTCTGCACGACCTAAAATATCCAAAACAGTGTTATGTGTGACCAAATCTGGTTTACATCTCAACTCCTTCATTTGATCAAATATCAGTAGGGCTTTGTCAAACTGCCTAGATTCAGCAAAGGCAAAGATGATTCTATTTATAACCATAGTACTTCTTGGATATGCAAGCTCAGATACTTCTTTTACAAGTCTCAACAACAGGACATGATCATTATTATTTACAAAACCCTTGGCAAGATTAAGATAGGAAGTTGAAGGCAAAGATCCATAAGACATTACTAGATCCCTGAAAACCTGGGACAAAATTTCAATGTTATTTCTTTCTACCGCTGCTGCTAAAACAATATTATAAGCATCAGAGTCAAGGAAGACGTTTTTATTCCACAAAGATTGCAACAATCTAGCAGCAATAGAGATATCTCCAGCTTTGCATAGATTCTCAATACAAGCAGCACAAATTTTTGCAGTGGACCTTGGTGCATTTTCAATGGCAAAAAAAATCTGATTCAAGTTTCTTTCTAAAACCTCCTCTTCATCTAGAGATGCCTGGCTTGCAATTAGCTTATAATTGACAATAATTTCAGTAATTCCCATAACAAGAGGAGAGATCCAAGTGGAACCAACTGGGATGGATATCATACAACTCTGTATTAGAGGTATAATCATCAGTTTTTTTTCTTTAATAAAAAAGAAAACCATAAAGAAAGAAAACAGCATCAAACAAACTCCCCATTCTCGAGTCGCAAACAATAACAATTCCTAAAAATTTACAATAATAGAAAAGAGGGTGAGAGAAAAGTAATTATTACCTTCCTAGGAAAATCATGAATTCTCTGAGGAGCCATGAAAAGAATCCTAGAGAAAAAGAAGGGTCTGCCTCTTTCAAGAATGCCAACCAAAGTCCTCATCTGGTTAAGGGTCAATCCAGATAATTATAAATTACACTTAAAATAACAAAAAAAAAAATCATGCATATCCATAATCAAACTCAAGCTTCCAACTAGTAAAATAAGCTTCAAACATCTTACTTAACAACAGATTTGTGCTTAATATTATTACATGGGCATTTGCAAATTCATTTAGAAAATAAAATAAACAAATAATTATTTGGAAACGACAGATTTTTGTACCTTAACGTCGCCGCCGTTGCTGGAATTTGAAATAGCCGGCCAATGTCGATGGCCGAGCTAGTAACTAGGCAAGTTCAAGTGGGCGCCGCAGGAACTAGCGAGAGCAGTGAAGAGAACAATACTAGGCAAGAGAAAGGGAGAAGAAAACTGAAGGAATTTAATTAATTGAGAGTGGATTGCTCCAATAGCTACTTGGGCTTTGGGCCCAAGTTGGGGGCTGGGCTCATTAAAGAACGGAGCTTTTCTTCTTCTTCTTCTCCTTTCACGTTCCACATTCTTTGAAAGGGAATAGTAAGCCAGAGAAAGTGAAGATGGAAATGGCTGCCATGGATTCAATCCCTGCAATTTGGGAACAAATTGAACGTTCAGAGAGGTATTTCTCTTTCTTTCTTTGATTCTTGTAACTGAATTCGAGAACCCATTATGTGGATTTTAATTTCATATGATATTTACAGTTACCTTGTTGCCTCTATGTATGAGGAGGCTGTATCAGTAGCTACCTCGGTTTTGAAGAGAATATGTCACAACAACAACAACAAGAACTTGCCAAATGGAGGTGAGGAGGGCTTTGAGTTGTACGACATGAAGATATCGGCTGGTATGGTGTTGGTTCAGTCGTTGAACCAACTGGGGAGGTACCTATTTTATATTAATATCATTTCTTGCAAGTGAGTCAATTTACTTTTCTTTTTTTTTTTTTTAAGTTTTTGGTACATGTTTGATGCAAATGGTACAATTATTGGGGCTGCAACTACGGAAAGGTGCAAGTTTGAGTCTTTCTAAAAGTCTCCTTATAGACCTTTCCTACTCTGAAGGGAGAATGGATGGGTTATCGTTTCCTTATGCTGTTCACTGTGGAAATTACTTACTTTTGGAGGATATTTGAATATAATTATTGTAATTTTCGGGATTAGGAGCGTACAAGTATTGTGTCTATCTGCAAATGCAAGGTACTTGCAATTCAATGTTTGAAGAATGGGAACAGAAATTAATTATTTACAACTTTTGTTCAGTAGTCATGGTAGGCTAGTAACTAAATAAAAATGTAATTCCAACTTAGAAAAGATTTCTTTAGATGCTAAAGGAGCAATGGATCATATATTATGCTAATGATGTTGCTGGATATATTTTGATGAGAGGTGATGAATTAATTGAGAGAAGTAATTTAGCTTTATATTTGGCAATTGGTAGTTTTCAGCTACACACAACTTTGTTCTTTTCAAATTTCAATTATGAATATATAGTTATTTTCCCTAATTAATCATTGTGACCTAGGCACCTATTTCTTTTTTATTTTTATTTTTCGGAAGCTAGTTCAATTAAGTTGTTTTGATGACCAGTTTGTAACTCGTCTAGTTAACTATTCGAGTTCACACTAGCAATTTCAACTATCTTTGATGCTTATTTCAATTGATAGCAATCATTGCTTTCATTGATCTGAGTCACTCATTTCATAAAAAATATGTTGGTGTTGCCATCATATGGTGTTGCTTTCTCATCACAACTGCATGATTTCTAGTGTCTTTCTTTGCATTTCAGCATTCAGCGAAATGATTATGTTGCTATAGATCAAGTTAGACAGATTACAAAAGGTTGGTCATTAGTGCAAATTTAGCAAATGAAGATGTACAATAAGATTAGAAACCCTTGTAAGAACGCCTCAGGAACTGGTTAGATGCTTAGCTAGGAATGTAGTTCCAGAACTAAAATGATAAATGGTGCAGGATGAAATCTTATTCCATGTACAAAGTCTATTATTCATCATAAGTTCACAGAGATGTGGCCCTTTCTGTGTTCTCTTTTATAAGGATTCTCATAATGAATAAAAAAACAAAAACTTCTTATAACAGTATTCTAAGTGTCAGACTTGCATGGCACTGGCACATAGAAATGCACATATTTGAATGCTAAATGGAAATATCAAACTGTAATAAAATGAAATATTTGCTTTTCTGCAGGGCATCTGACATTTTGAATGAGCTCAAAGCAGTTTTCATTTCTGTAGATGCTATCCCTGTTCAAGTTCTTCACACTGGGTACTCTTACTTGTTTGACTCATTACCTTTTTACTATTTCATATTTAGTTGTGAAAATTATTTTAAAATGTGAGAAAGGCATTTTATTTCACATTCGCAGTGGTTTTCTGATACTTTATTTGTTTATTTACAAATAAATTTTTTCACTGTTTCATTCAAGACAGCTGTAGTTAGGTAATCTTAGTGCAATATTTTGTGCATAAGAATGTATATCTTTTGGTTCCATTAAAAAGTCAGTCACTGGTTCTACTTGTTGATACTGAATTTATCCCTAAAAGATGTGAAAGGAACATGTAGCAGATAGCAGAAATGTGAACAAAACACCTCCAAGAATCAATGATGCTTTATTTTGCGTTAAAGACATATTTACTTCTTTTCTTCCTTATATTAACATTACTATGCTGCTTCCACAATTCTTTTTCTCATCATTCTCCTTCCTTTTTTCTTCCTTGTTACACAAAACACATAGATAAAGACCTACAACTCTTAAGGCCTTAATGAAGAGATCAAAGATTTAGAAAGAGACTCTAAGATCAGAAATCACCTAGTAATGAGTATCATAAAACTTGTTTATTAAAAGTTTTCCTCGCTTCCCTTTTGATTGCACCAAAAAAGGAAAGGCACAGTCAGGCCACTGCAAAATGCTGAACTTTTCTAATTCTTAGTAATGAGCTCTCCAACTAAAGGTGTATTCTACTAAACTGTTGAACTATTTGATTTGGTGGCATTAAGTTTTAATTTAACTACAGTAAAATATTATTTCTTAATTACCAAGTTTTAAACAGTTAGGTATCAACTCCTATGCACATATAAACAAGAGTATTGGCATAGATAGCATGTAAATGTCATATGTTGTTACCTGAGATTATGGAGTTTATTGCTTGAAAATTGAGAGATCTTGATCTTTCGAAAGACTTGTTTTGCTTTGGCCTTCAAAAGGACAGCTCAATTTTGAAAATCTCCCAAAATTGTTCCTCTTCCTTTTTTTTTTCTTTTTTCGGAAAACCCCTAAAGTTCAGGAAACCTCTATTTTGTTTTCCAGTATATTGCTAGGCATGCATTGAACCTTACGCATATTTGACTAACACTTATTTTTTCTTTTATGTTTCCATTTCTGTCATGGAATATTATTGTGGATAATTAATTATAAATTATCAAAAGGTATAGTGATGAAAAAGGTAATTCCTATAGATATGGGTGCAAGAATATCCATTTTATATGATTTTCATTTGTTAGGGCATGCTTTAAGATTTCACAAGGTTCGTCATTAGGTGTTAGAGAGTTTCTCGAGGAGTTCCTTGGCAAGTGGCATTTAGTGGATGGAGAACATTATGTTCTTGTTGGTTCACAAGTAGCTGCCAATGAGCAGCAAGAATGTGATGAGGGGAATATTTTGGGGGTTGATGAATATGTGGCGATTGTTGAAATCTATGCTGCGACACTTCTTGGAAAATCTTTGAAAGATTTGGACCTTGCAATTTCTTGGGTTGAGAAAGCTGCATTACCTGAGGAAAGACGACAGGTAATTTTACACTTTGCATTTTTATTGGTTTCAGCCACTTTTATTGCTTGATTGGAGTGATTTCTGTGTACATGTCCACATCTAGTCCTTTTATGAGTACATTTATATACTTATGATGGCCATTGATACATTCATAGATAGACACTTGAACTATGCAGGTGATTGTTTAAGACTTTTTGATAATAGAAAAATGACGTTAAGATATAATTTTACCAGAAAAATAGGATATGTTTTGTAGAAATTTATCAATCTGTACTACCCTAGCTATTACTATGGATGAGGATAATTACTGTAACTGCTGATATTCATAAATTTTTTTCCATATTTTGCTGATTACAAATTATCTATCTTATCTCTAAATTCTTGAAAAATTGGCCTAAAGCTAATTATGTGCTTATCTGGAAAACGACTGTACTACCTCTGGCACAATCACTTGACCAGTGCAAGTACTGCCATACCAACACCGCAGCTGGGACATGCTTAAAATCAATGACAATTGTAGTAACTTGTTATTCACAACAAAATTTCAAATGCAGAGCTGTGAACTTAATAATGAAATTTTGTAAACAAGAATTGTTGTAAAAAATGCAAGCTGACTCCAACAATTTTACGGCCTTATTAGGTATAAACATGTCAATGATTTGAGACGCAAACTCCAAATCAAGTAAAATCAAATTAAACTCTTGTCTTGAATAATAAAATCATTATAGTTTTATGAGTTTATAAGGTAAAATAAATCTAATTGTAGTATGATTTTATCTATTTGAAAAATTTTTGAAAGTTTTGTGGTATTATAAGCAGCACTGGAATATATATGTCCATTATTTTATCTTTTGCATGGAATACTTAAATACTGTATCCTTTAGCTGTATGCTGTTCCATTGGTTAGAGAGGTCTGTGCTCATGCGCACTTTTATTAGCACTCTACTGTCTTGTTACTTTGCTATGTCTTCTTCTAGGAACTTTTGAGAAGATTACACTCCACGTACTCTGCCAAAGCCACCAATCCAACTCAAGGCTCATCAGTTTTGCCAGCTGATAACCATGAAGCTCGTGGTCCATCATCAAAAGATTTCATTGTTTCTGATAGATCTTCAGAAGTTTTAAAAACCAGTTACCTGCCTAGTGAGGAGCACTGTACAAAAGATTCAATTCTGAAATATTCCAGGCATGTAGACCCATGTTTCTGGTGGTTCCGTACTATCAATTTGAAGTTTGGTAATGTTCGATTGGCCATAACCAACAGGAAGATTTTGCTAGGATGCTTGATCTTTGTTATGTATTATGTTCTCAGAAGGAAACAAGCCAATTTGAAGGGGTAAGATGCGTTGTTCCTGCTGTTTATCACCCACTTCTTTATTGTCACAACTTAAAATTGAAACCATTAAGTTGTGTTTGTTTCATGTCCTATAAGTTTTAAATATTTTGCATTTCAGGATTATTAGGAGACAAGTTTTGTCCATAAAGAAGGCTTTGGTGGACTTGTGGCAGCTCACGTTTTCGTACCAAGTGAACCCCCTTGCTGCTGTTCAACCTCTTCCTTCTGCAACCCGAGGAAGCCGGTGATGATTGTAAAGTAAACAGAACTTTAGTCTTTTACATGTTGTTGATCTGGCCCTTAACATTTTTTTCTGAAAAATGATTAACTTACAAAAAATATGAGTACCTTGACATTTTTTTCAAAGCTTGAACGCAAGAAGAATTCTCAACATAAAATGAAATGGTAATATGATTGCCTTGAATTAAGTTGTGAAAACTGCAGCCGTGAAAAGGGATTAATCAAGTATCAAATGAAAGCTTATTCTCTTTTCAATCCATTTAAATGCCACGCGCCATAACTAGGGAAGAAAACGGGTATTTTGCATTTTTAAGACCAAGGTGGTGAAAAAAAAAAGAGGTGAAGAATGAATAATTTATACATGGGATCTTGATATATGTTGGCAATAAAGTTTCAAAATAAATAAAATGTGAGCAAAAATTAGAAAATAAAATAAATTGGTAACTCCCAACCTAACCTTAATGAATCCACGTCCAATCCCTTGTACACACAAGCGGCATCAAGTCTCCTTTAACAAAAATAAATAAATGTAAAACGGAAGACGAAGTAACAAAAAACTAAATGCTGTAATTGAAAAACAAAAAACGAAATCAAGCGAAAAGTTAGAAAAATAAAATATACCGAAAAATTATGTAAATATACGAAATATACACACCAATTCGTTGTTCGTTAATGCACATGATGTCTAAATAGTTATTCTGCGCTGAGGATTTGGGCTCACTTGAAGTGGGCTTATTCAGACTCCGTTGTTGTTGTTATCATGCGCTGAGGATTGTAATACCGTAATCCTACAAGAGAGGGTAGGTTTTCCACTAGTGTTCGGAAGGTCGGTGCGATGAAGTGCTTTAAATCGGTACATCAACACTTGACAGGTGATCCGAACTAAAAGCGATAATGACTAACACACTTAAAGTTCCTTTTATTTCTAAAAGAAAAAAAAATAATACACACACCACTTCAAATCCCAGAAACTCAATTGAAGTCAATCGCAATTCCAAATTTATACCAAGAAGCTCAATCCTCAGCCCTCAATTTCTTTAGTATTTGCATGTTTTGAGGTCCTGAAACATATAGCAGCATGCATGGACTGGTCCTTCTGGGCCAACGCCAGTTCTCTCGAGCAATTGATCGAACACTTTGTATCTCCTACATATCTGTTCATCTAATTCCTTGCAGTTTCAGCTTTCTCTGTACACAAGCAACCGATAGTTTTAACGAGGAACAGAAATTAAAGTCAGAAGAACAACCCAATTGCTTATCTTTGAGAATAGAGAAACTTTCAAGAGGCGAATTGGTTGGATCAGCTTTACAAAGCTGGATGCATGAAGGATTTCCCATTCATCGAGGTGACATTTTCCATGCTATTAACCGCTTGAGGAAGCTCAAACTCAACAAACGCGCTCTTGAGGTATTTCTCTCTCTTAACATTTTGGCTTTTCATATTGAAATAAGGTGTTTGTTAAAATGCTTGAATGAGTTGAAAAGATAACTGGAAAAGGAAAGAGAAAAAAAAAGAAAATTTGAATTTGGAATATTTTTGTGTCGGTTTCAAAGAAAGAAAGCAGCAATTCAATCAAGTCAATTACTTTGGGATGGTTAGTTGTAGTAGAATCTTGGTAGATGGTGAAGAGAGCTTATATTTCTACAGATTGAAATTTTTTATTGGTATCAAATGAAAATGTATAACCAAACCTAAACTATTAGTCTATTTCTGGTATGCTGTAATGGGATGTGATGTAACCCAATTAAAATGCATTTTTCGTGTGAGCATTGAACTAAGTCTATTAGCCAAAGATCATTAATTATCATCTATAATTTTGTAGAAGTAGGTGTAATGTTGTGCTTTAATTACTAAAGATGTATTGTGTTGAGATGTGACATTGCAATCTTGATTATATTTGGGAATATTGGGTCTTAAACTTGCATAGTCTACTGCATTTGGAAGGTGATGGAATGGGTGATTAGGGAGAGACCTTACAGGCCAAGGGAACTTGACTACTCTTATCTATTGGAGTTCACAACCAAGCTACATGGGATATCACATGGCGAAAAGCTCTTCACTTGTGTCCCGCCTGAATTCCAAAAGGAGTTGCTGTATAACAATCTTGTAATTGCTTGCTTGGAAAAAGGTGTAATAAGGCTTTCGCTTGATTACATGAAGAAAATGAGGGAATTGGGTCACCCCATTTCATACTTGATTTTCAATCGTCTTATAATCCTTCATTCCTCCCCTGGCCGTAGGAAAATGATCCCAAAAATCCTGGCACAGATGAAGGCTGATAAGGTGGCTCCTCATGTCTCTACATACAATATTCTCATGAAAATTGAAGCTAATGAACACAACATTGAAGGGTTGGTAAAGGTATTTGGTGAAATGAAGAAATTCAATGTTGAGCCAAATGAGATATCTTTCTGCATATTAGCTACTGCGCATGCTGTTGCCAGACTGTATACTGTGGCTGAAGCATATGTTGAAGCTGTGGAGAAGTGCCGCACAGGAGATAACTGGTCAACTCTAGATGTTTTGATTATACTGTATGGATATTTGGGGAAGGTGAAGGAATTAGAGAGAACTTGGGGCATTGTGCAAGAACTGCCCCATGTTAGGTTTAAAAGTTACATGTTGGCAATTGAAGCATTTGGTAGAATTGGGCAGATCGGTCGAGCTGAAGAGCTTTGGTTAGAGATGAAATCATTAAAAGAGTTGAAATCAACAGAGCAATTCAATTCCATGTCATCTGTGTACTGCAAATATGGGCTTATTAAAAAGGCAACTGCAATTTTCAGGGAAATGGAGATAAATGGGTGCAAACCAAATGCCATTACTTTTCGACATCTTGCCTTGGGTTGTTTGAAGGCCGAACTAGTGGAGGAAGCCTTGAAAACTCTAGAAAAGGGGATGGAATTGAAAACAAGCAATAAGGTAAGGAATTCGACCCCATGGTTGGAGACTACTCTTGCAATTATTGAAAGTTTTGCAGAGAAAGGTGATATAGTTAATGTTGAGAAATTGTTTGATGAAATCAGCAAGGCTAGGTATACAAGACATGCTTTTGTGTACAACACACTAATAAAAGCTTACGTGAAGGCCAAAACTTATGTTCCCCATCTACTGAGGAGGATGATTTTAGGGGGTGCTAGGCCAGATGCTGAGACTTACAGCCTGATTAAACTCATTGAGCAGTATCGAACTTGATTTTGTACTAGAGTTTATAAGTTGTATATTTATTCATTTTATGTAACAGAAAATTGTTTTTCAAGATTATGAAAATAACATTTCTTGTTTCTTAAACGGTCATTCCAAGTCTGAGATTTAGGCCAGAGTGAAATAAGCATTCATTCTCCTTACTGTTCAAAATTTTTTGCAAAGCAGAAATCCTAAATGATAAACAAACTGATAAACACAACAGCGAATACCAAACGCTAAAATGAACAAGATAATTTGGAAATAATCATCAATTTTACTTGCATACAGAATCTGAAAAGAGCCAATTCTATGTATGCAGAATATATAAAACCTGATGTTAATTACTCAAGGAGAATTACAAGTAGCGATCTAGATAAAACAGATCCATTCTAATAAACATCAATTGTTCGGTTTTACAGTCCGACGTATGATGAAAGTAACACGACAATCATTATATCTAACACCAAAAGTTTTCTATGGTACGAACAGTTCAAGCTCCAGTCACAATTCAGGTGAGATAGTTTTGGAACGCTGCCGCGGTTACAATGGCACCTCCTGTTATGGCATCTGTCACTATTTTGTCTTTGCCCTTGTTACTGCCCTTGTTTGATTGTTTAAGAGAGAGATATATAGATGAAGAGGGAAAAAGAGAGGATTGTTTGCTCTTCTGAATAGTCCTCTGATTGTTTGCTGCTAAGGGTGTATTCGGTCAGAATGGAGAGAGAGAGAGAGAGAGAGAGAGAGAGAGAGAGGTCAGAACTGAGGAGGGGATGAGCAAGGAGAGATGGAGAGGAGTGAACGTTCATGTCCTAAATAAAAGAAATAGAAAAAAAAGTTATTTTAGTATTTTTCATTACTAAATATCAAGGTATTTTAGTCTTTTTATTCTCATGATTTTAATGGCAAATATTGATAAATTGGAAGAAAAGACTAAATAGTACGATGCAAGTAAACATCAGGAATCACTAATTAGTTTAGCTGAACGTCAAGGACCAAAAATTATTTTTTTATGAAATATTATTATATACTCACATTATATTATTTATTAATAAATTACTAATTTTCTTCAAAAAAAAATAATAGACATCGCTATTCCCACTATTAACCGGAGCCTGAGTAGTTCTCGAGGAAGAATTAGAGGTTTTGGTTGCATTACAATCACTGCTTGGCTTTGTAGTTCAGCTAGTCAATTTGTAATATTTCAGTACAAGTAATAGCAAGTTAATTTGAAATAGAAATAGAAATAGAAATAAATATATATATTCAAAATACTCTGTTATTACAAGTTAATTTGTTGAGTACATCAAACATTGTATTTAAAATAAATATCATGTAAACATACTACTTAATCAAATCTAAAAATATCAAGAAATAGATAATCTTTCCTCATTAACCAAATAGAAAAAAATGATTCTGAATTCCACAACCAACCAAATATGGCTCAGTTCCTTCTTCCGAGTAGAAACTTAACCTTACACACAAAGGCCATGCCAGCCACAAAGATGCATGTATATGCATAACCTCTTACTTTGTTAGAAATCCATCACTTCTATATATAACCACATTGTACTTGATGAAACACAAAGCTCAGTGATAGAAACAACAGAACAACTCTTCAACTAGTGTACCAAGAAACACAAAAAATAATGACAAAACACATAAATTCACCCCTTGGATTTTATTTCTTTAATCTTTTAGCACCATTAACTTTGAAGGAGATCTATTGTGTCTTTAAAATTACAAATTTTAGTAATATTGAAATAATAATTCACATTTTCCAACCATCTAATAAGTGTTTATCTAATTTTTTATAAATTGAAGTGTTCAATAAAATAGTTTTGAAAGTTCAAGCGTTTAATAGTTGTAGTTATATAAGTTGAAATATTAGATGAGGTTACCATAAGATTAACTAACAAAGTTAAGTAGTGAATTTATATATTTAGGCCAATAATGGATATATGTACATACAAATAAAATAGGAGTTCAATATTACCAAAATTCTCAAGATCCACAAACTAAAACATCCCAATTTTATAAGAATGAAAATGCAAATATACCCATATGTAACAAGTCGAGAGTAGGGTTCCACTTGAATGGTTTGTCAATTGAAATACTTGCTATTTGAATTGGTAATCATATTTGATTTTTCATAATCTACACTTGGGAACAAAAATCTAAATCACATTCATTTAAATTGCCTAGGGCTGAGAGTCTCGTCTTATTCTTCTATATTCAATCATTCTCAAAAAGATGCTTTCATTGCAAAAATCCAGACAAACTGAATACTGTACCTATCCCAAGAAAATCAATCATTGCATTTGTTACTATAATTTAAATTATAAAAATTTCAATATTTCATTTTTTTTCTTTTCTTTTTTTTTTTTGGCTTATTCTGTAATTAAATTTAGAAGGGGTAATAACTACCCACTGCTTAACAAAAGGAAGAAATAGATGTTCATCACAAGCATCATCAACCCATTTTGCAAATGCAATTTCCTGAATAATAAATTAGCAAATTACTTTTCAGTTTCAATAATTCAATTTAACACTCAGTTTTAGTCATAAGGCATAACAAGTTATTCTCTTTCCCTAAAAATTAACCAAACCTAATAGATATAAATACAAGTGCAGATTTCTCCTTTCTTCTACAATTTCCACAAACAAAAGACCAAAATTCAACTTCCATAACACAAAGGGTTCCAATTCCAAACCACAATAAACGATTAAGATCTCTAAATTCAATTAGGGGCTCAAAAACAGACTTAAAGACTATCACAGCAATCAAATAGTCTATAAGACAAATAGATGAAAAAGCTTAAAATAACAGTGTATTATACCAATATTATCCAAATATACACTACAACATATAACTAAAGAACAAGAAACTAAATCCCCAAATACAAAATACCTTTTTTTTTTTTGGAATTAAAAGGTCTACTTATCTTTAGTAGAAACTCCATACTTCTCCTGCATCCTAGCAATCTCCTCCTCTTTCTTCTTCTGATCAAACTTCTTGCTCATCTTCGCCTGTTGATAATACAAAACAATCAAATACCTATTCGCGACGTTAAAACCCGACAAGTGGTCCACGGCCGTTTTGGCATCGTAGATATCTTCATACACTACAAAGGCCGTTCCTCTGGTATCCTTGTTCGTTCCGATTCGGATTTGGCGAATCGCACCATATTTACCGAAAATATCGTACATCTCCTCGCTCGATATATTGAACGGAAGGTTTCGGACGTAGAGGACTCTGTTTACCTCCGGCGGAAGACGGGTGTTGCCCTTGCGGAGACTTATTGTGGCCATCGGGAATTTTTGTAGGAAACCACCGCGTTTGGTTGCTGAGAAAGTAAGGGAAATATAGTTGCTGAGAAAACGGTGGACAGGACTTTATTTATAGTTGAGGTCAAATTGGGATTTTGGTTATGACTTAGGGGTAATTGTGTCATTAGAATCTTGTGAGACCGTGTAAAAAATTACAAGAAAAAAAAAACCCTCATCTCTGTAAAATGTACTGTAAGAAGTATTACTAAACAAATTACTACTAATAATATATTATATTATATTATATATATACTAAAATTGAACTAAATTTCTCTGTTGATTTGAACAATTTTATTTTATTGAAACCTTTTTATTTTTATTATATTCTCATTTTATCCCTCTTTTTTATTTTGACAATAAATTTTTAAAGACTTTTCCATCTTTATATTGTCGTGTCTTACAAAATAATTACTCATCTTACATTCTAAGTATAAATATAAGAAAACAGGGGTTTTTAAACTTTCGGATTTGGATTAAACATTTATTTTCTAATAGATAAATAATGTTTATTTTTCACTTTCACTTTATTTAATTTTTTTTTCAATTAAGTAAATAAATATAATATTAATGAATAAATAAATGTAACATTATTGAATAATTAACATTATCATTGACTAGATTGATATAATTTTTAAATATCAAATAATTTTTTAAAAAGTGAAAATTTATTCCATTATAAAAACTCTTTTTTTTAATACAATCTTTTAATAAATTAATTGTGTTTTTCAATTCTTAAATTTATCTACCTTACAATTTATGAAATTGATTTTTTTAATTTATATAAGTGGAGCACAATATAATTTATATTGTTAAACTTTGTGAGTGTATGTCACGATCCAAAACCATGGGCCAGACCGACACTAGGATCTAAGTAAGTTTAAAGCCCCCGAGGCCCGTAGTAAGTCTAAACTATTAAAATCCATTTCTATTATCATTTGACTAAGTAAATAGTAAGCCCATATTATGACATTATTCATAAATAAATCAGAGTTAACGTTTCTGATCCAGCCTTAGTATTAAATACTGTTCATAGCTCGGGCCCATATTCACTTAATAAAAATACATTCTCATGTAAATATTTATTTGTCATAATATGATCAAACTATTCCTATTATAAAGTCTCCAAATATTCAAAAAAAAACACTTCACAATTTGTTTATAATCACATGATAATTTCTTTTACATAAACAAATATTAATTAAACATCCTAACTGCGGGACCGAAAAAAAATACTCGAAATAGCTTAAGTTAAGAAATAGTTCATACTAACATTTTTGAGACAATCGCTAATTCTCTGCGGAGAAAGAAGCAGAGTTTTATAAACTAGCAATACTTTTATTCCCTGAAAAATATTTATGAATAGGGGGTGAGTTTCACTAAACTCAGTGAATAATAATAAATAATGCAAACTCATACATTCAAGCAGTATGCTTTCACAATATATATAAAATGAGCATACTTCACAAGCACGTGTCATACATCAGCACGTTCAAACAAATCACATTCAGATTTTTACAATATGTGAAAATTGGTCAGTAAAGTCACAAATCCATCTATTGGCCCTCGGCCAATTTCCATTATAATAATATATATATAACGGGAAGCCGATCCCCCATACCTGGCCCATTGACTCATAGTGACACACGTCGTCCCAATTTCCACCCAGATACAAAAGCACATTATTTCACATCGCAATTATTCACCAATATAATCAATATAATAAATGCAACATATGAATGTAATCAAGGGCGAAAATTGTATAAATTTATGGAACCGAAATATTATATATTAAAGACTGAGATTATAGAACTGGAATATTATATTTGGAAGATGAATAATATCAATATAACAATAGAAGTAGGAAATGATTCATGATTATTTTAAATAATATAAGGAGTATATGGTATGCATATGAAATGCATGTATGCAGGATGGTATGCACCATTTATTACTCACAGTAACCGCAGAAAAAATTTAGGTCTGTCCTGGGTTCTGAATTGGAGGAGCAGTAGAAGAACTTGGTCGATCTAAAAAACACGTATAATAAGGAAAATATAATTAGATAATGACTTTCTTAATTAAAAATATTAATTTAATAAACCTATCTGTTTATTTTATTTTTCTGACTAAATTTATAATATTATTTCCACAAAAATATAACTGTCTACCTATTTTAATATAATCTAACTTTTTAAGATAACCATCTTGTATACTAAACAATTATTCAAATAATAATTATAATAAACTCTATAACTATAATAAACCTTTAATTCAAAATCCTCAATTATATATTTCTATTAATTCACTATATAACCTTACTATTTACCAACAATTAATTTATTCACTTATTTTGT